>BRDA01009451.1:0-12894 GCA_036984385.1 Crenuchus spilurus | reverse complement strand
AATAAAATATTGACATTTGCCATCTTCACATCATTGCATTCAGTTTTTATTCACAATTTGTATAGTGTCCCAACTTTTTTGGAATCCGGTTTGTATTATATTAAATATAAAAAATTATTAAATAAAAAATGTAATACATTCAAACTCATTCAATTCATTGTGTTTTTTAGTAGTTCTTCTAGTTTTCTATTGTTACTGTTAAGTTCACTGTTCTCTTTGTGGTTTGACTGGTTGTAAAGAATGTAGCATAAAATTATCACCCAATTCTGTGTTTCAGCTTGTTAGTCAACTTCACTCCAACTCATGGCCAATTTTACACTTATGTTTGGAATGTATGGTCAATAAATCCCATTTACATAAAATTATACCTAATTTTGAGTAAAAATAAGAAGTTAACATGGGTCAATTTGACCCAAAGACCACAGAAGGGTTTATTTCAACATAATCAACCTTCCAAACACAGACACAGATTAAAATGCCCAACATGTTAACAACTTACAATGGCAGGTGAACAGACACGGACTCTCTTCTAAATAACTTGCAACCAGATTGAGTGACAGCGAGGACGGCCAATCGCACGTTAGCAAGAAACGGCAGAGCCAATCGATGAGCTTGTGGGTGGTCTAAAAGGAAACAGGCTTTAGCTTGAGCGGCTGTTTTCGGCTTGGTCCTAATGCCTGACCCATCAATTTTTTCTCACTGCTGCTTCATAACTTGCCACACACCGAATCTGCACAGATTTGATTGGCTGAGAAGCGCCTTATGGTGATGTTACTATGCACGCGATTGGTCTGTGAGTTTAATGCACCACATAGCCCGGACTGTAAACACAAGAAACGTTTCAGAAATTGCTCTCAATAATTTATCGGTTTGGGTCCGCATTGGACAACGTTTGGGTCTGGACCCAGACCATGGTGCGCCTGTTAGTGACCTCTGTATTATAGAGTAAAACAATAATGATATTAATAATAGTGACAATTATGTCCTTCTCGGGTCAAATAAAAGTGCCTCAGCCTGGAAGCATCAGTCTGATTATTTCTACTTCAGTGTAATTGATGGTTGATGGAGTGGTTAGTCTTCTCCTTTTTAAAGCTGTTTTTGACCTGCTTAAAACCTACTTCTTCAAACTGACTGAAATTATGTCATGTTTTCTCTTAACCCACTACAGCATCAGCCAAGAATATTCAAATAAAACACAATTAGACCAAACTAAAAAAAAACTAAATCCCTTCAGTGATCAGGATAACGAATAGAGAAAAGTTTTTGAATCATGAAATGTGAAAAAAAAAATCTGGTAGTTCTGGGATGTTGTGCTAGTTTTATAGAATTCTTCCCATTTCTGTTTACATAAGAAATGAGCACAATCTCATATGACAGAATGAAAGCAAATCCCAGTTCTCTTCACTACCGCTCTGCTCGATCTCCTGTGGTTTATTAATGTACAATAATACAGCAGCTGTTCAGTGACAGTACGCACATTAAATACACACAACAATGCCTTATTATATTAATATGTTTCTCAGGTCAACCTTCTCTCTCTCTCTCTCTCTCTCTCTCTCTCTCTCTCTCTCTCTCTCTCTCTGTGAAAAACTACAGATGTCCCCTCATGCACTCTGGTACATCAGTGAGGTAAAAATCCTTGTCGAGATTCAGAGTCACACTCTTTAACACAGATGGTCTAGGATGTGTGTGTGTGGTGTTCAACATGTCCACTAACGTCTGGTGCTGAAAGGCTATTAGAATGAATAATGCAGACAACTTCCTTTATACGTTAGCCCTCCACTAGAGAGGAAAGAACTTTTGCCATGGTCTAACCCCATGTGCACACAGCCAGAACCAGAAACAGCAATTGCTTTGTCATCATGGCTCCATAATGGCTGGCTGGGGTGCAGCAGATGCAGTGTTACTCCTCACAGGTGATACAGTGTTCTCATTACATCTGAGCCACACCATTCCCATGATATGCCTGCTGCATGTGTCTGGGCTCTAGAGCCACTCTCCAAACTTCATTCTTTGAACTCACATTGGTGGCTAATTGACCTATATACCTATACCTATACCTATACAATTGACCTATACACATACTTGCTGTTTTGTTGAAATAGTGAAATACAGACTTTATGGAAGCTTTATGGAACATTGGGTATCTTTCTTCTGGAGTCACTGAATTTTCTTTCTCTTTTAAAATGCTGCACTGAGCTGCCAAGTTATTCTTAGGTATCGTATTTAAAAATAACAATGACAAATTTGCCACCATGCTAATGTTAGCTTGATTACACAACCAAAACCTACACTCTGTACTAATATGCACATGCAAACAAAATGAATATCATTTGAATTTGATAACACACTTCCAATTGAAGTAGGATGTATAAATAACAACTGAGTAATATCTACATCCCTGTTGACATGTTTGTCAACTCAGTGGTCCTCTTTGTGATGCCATTGAGCAGTTATTTCAGTCATACAAAGCTCCAAACTTTGGTATGGTATAAACAGATTAAATATATAGAGATTACATGTAAATACCACATTATAGTATTAAAATAGTTTTTGGCTCACATACAATTAAAAAGGAGAGGGAAGCAGGATGTCATGTGGATGTCTTCATCAGCAAGCTGATTGGCACTTTTCATTTTTAACCAGATAAAATGGTTAAAATTACCATGTTTTAGTGTATCTATGTATAATTAAATGCTACATTATTTTCTCTGCAGTTTGAATCAGATTTTGGCCAAATTCTTGTAATACTCAAAGAATTTGTGGGACGTTTTACAAATCAAGGAAATGTTGATGATGAATGGATCCACAGATGATTCCATAACAAACGAGAAGTAATGTCTCAGTTTTTACCCAAAGGTGTAACTTCATAGTTCCCAAAATACTTTAAATTGTGTATAAACCAGTTTTTATGCTTTCACGTCAAGTATTCAACATTTAAATCTACACTCTATTAATACAAAAAGTTAGACCAAACTTTTAAAAAATACTGTACACACACACACACACACACACACACACACACACACACACACACACACACACTGTGCTGCACTTTTGATTCAGAGTTCTGTGTTAGGTGTCATTTGTCTGCTTCTGAAATTCAATTCCAGCAGGCAGTTCACAGGGTCCTGCTGATGGGGTGACACCAGAAACACATCCATCATTTTTTCCCTCCTTACTCTCTCATAAGATTAAACAGTATAAAATGAGAAGAGTTAAATATAGTCGACATGCTCCTGACAATGTTATTTATGTGCACAGGCAACAGTTGGGAAGCCAAGAAACTTCAAAAGTCATTCAAAAATTCAGTATAATGGTAAACTTGACACTGGGTTAAAGGCAGTCACAGTTATCACTGCTAATAAACAAAGCATGTTGCAATTCAATTTGATTATTTCTCATAGAAACAAGCTGAGAAATTCTGTCAAATATGCAGATTTCAAACATTTAATAGATTGAAAAAATATTTTATTGTAGGGTTGTCATTATACCAGAATTTAGATTTTGATATTGATATTAAGCATAGTATCATAATACTTGATATCAAATTGATACTCTGGCTGTAAACTAAAAACACTCATTACTATCTTCAAAACCAAATATTTTATTTAATAGAACACAGACACATTCCTACATGTTTACAATTTAACTAGTATGTCTGTTCTTTCTAATTTAATCTCTGTAATCCATACAGAGTGCTTAAGTTCTCAAAAATACAGCAAATACTTGTGCCAATATAGTGCCACTCATTTAAAAAAAAGTACAGCACTCATGGCCAAATTTAAGCATTGAAAAGATTTGATACTTGGTGTAACTCTTTTTATTGTGATTAACATTTGATTAAGAAGTATTGCTGTGTATACAGTCTAACTTTAGTTATAGTTTTGCCTCATTTTTGCATTTCTCTACATGGAAACAAAGGGAGAAAAGTCAGAAGTACAGAATATAGTTTGTCAACACATAAATCAAATGCCTTTGCATAATTACATTTGAATAATGCAGCAAAATGGAATTAATAAGCCTCAACATTAAAGAGTTCAGGAGATTCATTAAAAAGGAGATAAACAAATGCCATTGATTAGCTACAGTGAAAACTCTCCCAATATGGAACAATATTTAAAAAAAAAACTTGTTCTAAAAGTTTCTAGTACAAGTAATTCACGGTCTAGTAGTATTTCTGCATTCCTGTGTATTCAAGTCCTGTAGTAAAGGACAAAAGGCGAACAACAAAAGAAAAACAAGCAGCTCGAAAGGAAACAACCAGCACACTCCTGCTAGAGCTCTCCTCAAGCTGATTAGCATATTAATGATGCCAGACTCACACACTTTCCTGAAACATGCTAATAAGAGTCGCGCACAAGCATCCGAGCGTAGCGGCTATCCAGACAATAGCAGGCTATTGTACTCTAACATCGTTTTTATTTTATCTCCAGCTTCTGTTATTCAGAGAGAGACAAGGTTGTGTTGCCTCGTGAAGGGCCTGCTTTATATCAGCGGAACATGGCGGACTAACAGGCTAATTGGATAGCGGATTTCTCTGTTTACTCAAGAGGTGAGTCAATGAGGCGGGCTGCTACTGGCGTACAGAGGGAGTCAAATCAGAGCAGAGAGCCACAGGCCCAAAGGTCATGTCCAGTCTAGACAGGCACAATTTCTGATGCACAATTTCCCTTCTTTGACTTCTTATAGTCGTGTGCAAAAGTTTATGCAGATTTTGTTGATTTTCTAAGAAAATCTTAGTTCTACAGGGAATAATGAAAATATTTTCTGTACATTTTAGTGCACAGTATTTAATGAGTCTACGTCACACTCACTGCCCCAGAACGACACTTCCCAGAAGCCCTGGTGCTCCCCTGACTCATGTGACTTCCTTTCCAGCTGTCTCCCACGCATTAATGGAGCCATCTGTCTTCTGCCTTTCTTAAGGTTTTGTATCTGTTTGCTTTGTTAGCCTAGCTAACATTCTTAGCTTGCTTAGCTTCCCTAGCCTGGCTAGCATCCTTATCTTGTTCAGCTTCTGTAGCCTGGCTAGAATCCTTGGCTTTTTTTTTTTTTTAGCTTCCCTAGCCTGCCTTTCATCCTTAGCTTGTTTAGTTTCCATAGTCTGTTTAGCTTCCTTAGCTTGTTTAGCTTCACTGGCCTGTTTGGCTCCCTTAACTGGTGTAGCTTCCCTGGCTTGTTTGGCTTCCCTGGCCTGTTTGGCTTTCTTGGCCTGTTTCTCTTGGGGCATAGTTGGCCCTCTGCCTAGCTTGTGTCTGATTAGCTTGTGTAGCTTGAGGCCTAGTCGGCCCTCTGCTTAGATTGAGTACTTAGTATTGTTTCTCTTTTTTGTCTCTGTTCCTCTGGTTAAGTGCTCTTGATTTGTTTGGATGTATGTTTGCTTTCTTATTAAATCCATGTTTCTAGATACCTGCACCCATCTTTACCTGATCCTTAGCCCAAGCATTACAGTTTAACACATTAAAACATATTTTGTGTGCCATAACTTTTGCACAGACCACATTTAACATTTCATTTCATAATAAATTGTTACTTTGTATAAGCAAAGTAAGACTACTTAAAGGGATATTTCACCTATATCATTCCATCATTCCATCCATCATGCCATTTAAACTAGAGGTTTTATTAAAGTATGCAGTTGTACTAAACATTATAGTAAAAGTGCAATAACTATACAAGTAGTCACAGAGTTTGTCAGGATGTTCAATTCTGTAATGCTGTGATAAAAATAAAATGTTTAAAGAGGCAATTAAATACAACAAAATGCCACAAGAGACCATGCATTACCATGATTTTGTCATGGATGAGTTATTTTTTTTAGGACTAAAATGATTATTAATAACTGCAATAAACAACTGTTCTGCTATGCAATGTGATTTGTTAACAATAGGCTATGGTTACCAAGCAACAAGACTGTCAAATGTATTGGCCGCATTAATATAGAATTTGGATAATTTATATGGTCACATGTTTGCATATCAAGTATTCCACAATGGCTTTGGCTTTGAAACTAGCTCAACCAATCAGAAGCCAAAACTGTGCGTTTAGTAGTTAATTTTTGCATGAGAAGATTTACTTTACATTCTGGAAAGATGTCCCAAATATAATTTTATTGGCATGAGTACTTCAATGAAATAACAATGTAACATGACATAAAAAGTCAACTAATCACTAAAATGAATGCTAATTATGTGAATACAGGCACACTTCCTGACTGTTCAAAATACAACAGTTTCCTACTGTCACTGGATGTGCTTCTACTGTCAACTGAAAGAATAATGCTCTACACAGTGTGCTAATAGGCAAATCACCAGTGGCACCACCAGTTTTTCACTACTGTCCTTGAGAGTGAGCTACAGCACTACAATAACAGCACTACACTGCACTCACATCCATCCATTCTAAGAGTCTGCAAACCTACATCTGGCCTTGATTTCTTTGACTCTTTCACATGGACATCTGTGATACCATGGCTCTTACCTTCTATGCCTGGCGTATTTGCCCCTCACATGTCCACTCCCGTCACACCCTGGTGTGGGGCAGCTGTAGACAACAGGAGGAAGGAATTAACCCTTAGCAACCAAGAGTTATTTTCCTTGTACTATACTGTTCTATTCTCATTTTCTTTATGCACAGTCATATCAGATTATTTTGACCATCCCTGGTTTGGAATGAACTCAGCCTGAGACAACACAGATGCTACATGACAAGGTTTACTGCACACATAAATAAGTGAGCATAACAGTCAGTTGTAGCAAAGTGTGAAACAAGCATCATGGGCAAGGGTGCATTATCAAAAGGGCATGATCATAGGTCATAGGACCTCATGAAGGGTGGTAGCATCTCAGAAACTGCTAACTTTGTGGGATGTTTTAGAGTCTCCACAGTGAAGGTACTTTGAGTGCCTCCCAAGAGCCATTGATGCCAGAGGAGAACTCTAGTGAGTGGAGCAGAGCAATTAACGTGCCACAGTGGACCAGTTAACAAGGAACAAGGAAAGTGTCAGGGATGACCAGTGAGCCATGTTATGTCTGGGCCTGTGAAGGAGATGCATGGTTGAGATGGTCATAATATTCCTGTATGACTGTGTATATATAATTACACCAACTTATGCTTTAGTGAATTGCATTTACATTAAATTTGCAATCTGTATTTACATATTATAGTCTGTACTGCTTTCCTTTCTGACATTTTTATGTAAAATGACAAAAATGAGGCAAAAATGTAAAGGATAATTCTGTAAAAAAGCAAAAAAACAATTCACATTCAATATCACATTCAATTCTTAATACAGTATCTCAGGTGTGATATTGATTAAAAGGTTAGAATTCATACTTTCATTGTCCTCTTTTGAGTGAAAAGTTATTAGAGATTGAACTGAATCTTTGCTCGAAATGCATTTATGGGCAAAAAGATTTATGACAAAGCTACTTCTTACTTTCAACATTTTTATATTTGATGAATGGTATTTACTAATGTTTCTCCCAAAATTAAAATATTGCAAAAATGGTCATTGTTGTTTTAATTTATAATTTAATTCAGAAAGGTAAACTGTCATATTTTCACATTAACCAACATTTCAAGCCTTTTTTGTTTTACTGTTGATCACCATGACTTATAGCTCATGAAAATCAAAAATTTTATTTTGAGTATAAGTAAATTACTATTCTAACAACATTAATGTCATCAACATTAAAACAAATTATGTCACTGTATGTGTAATGAATATAAATTATATGACTGTTCACATTTTTTGAGTTCACTTATGAACAAAAATGAACTTTTTCACAATATTCTATGTTTTGATGCTCTAGTTAAATAACTGAGTTTATGATTAAATTAAAAAAAATGCTAAAGCCATTAGAGACCTAATGTTATTTATCCTGGGACTTTGTCTAACAAACAGTATTGGGAATGTACTAGTGTGTTTTATGTGTTCATTTAACCTACAGTATGCCGATAAATAAAATAAATTAAATAATTTATTATTAATTAATATTTTTATAAATTAACGTAATGTATTAAAATAAATAAAATAAATTAGCCATCAGCCAATCTGACTGTAAAGAAACTAATAAAAATAAAATAAAAAATCATGATCATTACACTCTCTGTACTGTTGCTTACTACTGGTGTTTACTCCACTTCTAAGGGTTAACAATACACACAAACACAGCAGCTGAGTTATGGCACGTCAGCCTTCCATGCAAATTTTTCAGATCTTAAAGTGTCCTCAGGGCTGGTGACTCACTAGGCTGCATATTTGATTTTTCATACCTCACTCTCTGGCTGCTCCATTTAGACCCTCAGCCAGCTAAAAACCATGTGGAAATGCTGATGCCAGATTTGGAATCTCTGACCTGCTAAAGTCGTGGTCAGATATACCAACCCAGTCCCCTTATTCTGCTACCACACACTGTCTAGAGCACACTACTCTGCATCACCTTCAGAGCCTTCAGCAAATGTTCTACTTTCTATTTTTAGCCAAGCTAATATATCTCTGTCTCTGATTGGCAATGCACCAGTTGAAGATCAAGTTCTTGGTCTTGAATGAAAGTCTGAAATGTCTTGTCCTTTTATAAGTCTGGCCATCACTAAGAATCCTTCAGTGTGGCATTTCTTCTGGTTGCCCCAAGGTGATGCTGGCCATGGATCTACTTCTGATCACAGATGGTGACATATTCAGTACTGGTCTTATAAATGCCTTTGGCCATAAGGTATGACCAACCTGCTGAGGATACAGGTCATGACAATAGGGCATTAAAAAGGCAAGAATAGCAAGAAAACCTGATTTATTTATTTGTTTTCACAGTATATTGTGGAAATAAGACAAAGCATGGCGGAATGACCATTGGCTCTGCTCCCATAAACCAGACTGTCCTTGCTATTTTCATTTTAATTGAATGCAGCGTAGAGTTACAAGAGAATGTAAAAATAAACTTTTAACATGTTTCTGGCAGGGGGAGGGGTGTTAAACAATTCTTAATGATGGAGCTGAAGCCATTAACAAGGCTCATAAAGTGTGCCAAGTGCGGCACAGTAGTGTCTGAAGTGTGTGGATCAGCGCCTGATAAAATCTTCCTCCACCCTTGAGGAAAAAAAAACAGTCCATTCAGCCTCATTATGATGCATGATTTCATTAGAAGCGCAGGGATATTTACCAATACTAATTGGGAGAATCATATGTTCTCACTCACGGCAATTAAAGCAGAAGTTTTATTTATAGGCTGTACCCATGGTGCATGCCATACTGAATGAAGCACATTGAATTATATCAGTTAGTAAAATTACGCATTGTCACCTCTGCTGTAAACACGGGTTGAGTCACATGACTCCTTGTTGAGACTCCTTCACCATGGCTAAAAAATCAAAGGTAATTATGGATGTGTTTTGAGTTGTCTATGGTATATGTGTTTTTGCCCTTGAGAATCATTCAATCATAGCCACTCCATAGTGGGTCACTGAACGTGACGTGTAAAGAATCCTGTTTCTTTCATCGCATCCCAACTAACCTGAACAGCTCCTGGGCTGCAGTCTCCACGGCAACTAAGACAAGAAAAGAAAAGATAGTTAGAGTGAGCAAACATCAATATCACATATACTAATATAATGTGGTTCAATCGTATCAATATCAGCATCAATATGTCTATTAATCTGCTATGAGACCCATGTTGCAGCTGTAGCCCTGCTGTGAGGATTGGTTTTCTTTCCTAATGAAAGACCATGGAGCAATTATGAGTAGGAAACTGTCAAGGCTACTGCCTTAGAATGATCTGACTGTAGTGTGTTAGCAGAGTCTGGCCACAGCATTGTGAGGTGCACTGTACCTCGCACACCTTTGGATCGCGTACGATGGCGCTTTTCAGCTGCATCCACCTCCATCTGCAGAACAGAGCTAGCCATCAGCATGCAGCACTCTACACTCGTTCAAATTGCCATGCTATCTCTATCACTATTCCTCACTAGAGGGGATTCTTCCTAGCGAGCCACTAGAAATTGCTAGCTACTGTTACTATAGAAGCTCTACATTGTTCACTCTTTTGTTTGTAGGTAAATTTTTTTCATATCTTTTACTTCCAGTGTTGAGGTAATGTGACACAAAGTACTTTTCCTGATATACATTGCCAAAAAATGTGGAATGTTGTGAAAAACTGTGTTGTTCATAATTAATTTAAAAGGTAAAAAGTCATATTTTGTATTAATTATGAGTGAAGTGACATTCCAGGTCTTTTTTTTGTTTTACTGTTGATCAGTAGGACTTATAGGTCATGAAAATCAGAAATCATGAAATAATTAACTTTATGTGTAATTAATACAAGCTATAGCTCAGTTTTACTTTAATTTACTTTTACATTTTTGGAGCCGCACTAGTAAATAAATGTAACTAAATTCTTTTAATGGCTTGCATTATTTTGTCTCCACAAAAAAAAAAAAATTATTGGGGAAATTTCAGGTTACTGTACAATTTGTGAATTGGTGAATATGACTGGTGCAGTAATCTGAAGTGGTCAGATTATTACTGTTGCAATAAATATTTTTATAAAGATTTCATTTAGTACAAATTATGGTAATCTTATTTTTAAATTATGTGCAGGCCTTGATGTGATACTCTGGCAGGATGCTAGCAAGCTAGAATAAAGTATATCATTTTCTTATGTCTATGCTGGTCATTTGATTTAATGAGATATTATAAAGAAATTTCTGAAGTATTAATGTAATGCTGTGGTGGGGTGGTGGAGACAGAAGGCAGGAGTAGGTTCCAAGACAGTTTTATTTTACCAATACTGGTGGACTTGACGCTGCTACATGCACACATACAGATACAATGACTCACAAAGACAATGACACCAAGAGGAGACCACAGTATGTAGTGGCAGTAATCATGACACAAACAAGGGAACAGACCTGAACAATGACGTGGGGTGACAGGGGGTGGAGACATGACGAAAAAACACCAAGAAATGGTAAAAGGGCCAGGTTGGGACGTGACACTCAAGTATTATAATAATGTTATACTTGTTATAAAAGCCAACAATGTGTTTGCCTTGTTCACCTGTATTTTGGTTTGGTTATGTTATTTCATGTGCTATGCATGTCAATTGACATGTTTTTAAATTGTATTTATTTTTTAAATAACAATATAAACCAGCAGTGAGAAAACCACAAGTGTCTGCCTCAATGAATAACAGATATTAGAAGTTTTACAGTAGCCCACTGCAAAATATTTGTATATTTGTACCCTTCTAGTCACATTTTTGCAGCAAACAATGCAAAAGTAATGAGTACTGAGATGAATTTTTACAAGTAATCCCTTTTTCAAGTAAGCAAGTAAGCAATTTTATTTTCTAGTTATCATTTGTAATGGATTTTTCGGAGTATCGACCCCAACATTGTTTACAGCTGCTAATTGAAAAGAAGACCAAACTAGCTAGCTAGAATTAGTGATAGAACATTTCAAAACCTATGAAGACAAAAGTATCACAAATATCATTTAAGATATCAATCATGTTTAAGAGTCCCTTTTTCAAACTTTCCATTTTAGTTAATTAAAGGTCTGGTTTAAATGAGACAGTCTATGATGTTATGTAATTAATTTAAGTACACACTGAATCGGATTATCTATATGGATGTACAAAGTACAGTTGCAGCAAAAATTTTAAACCTATTCTTTAAAAAGTAAGCAAATTCACAGAGGCTGTGATTACTATATACAACATAGTTATGATTTTATAAGGTTAAAACCGAACAAATACTCAATAATTACAAACCAGTGCATAGATTCCACCTAATATGTTCAGGTCAGTCAAACTAGTGAATTAGTTTGAGTAATTAAGTTTGAAAAGGAGCAATTCATTCATGACTCATACTTTGCTAATGTTAATGCTAAATCCAAGCAAAATAGAATACAAATGGAGCAGAGGGTCTACCTGAGATCAGCAAGTTAGGGTGGGGTGGTGCTGAGTGAAGCTCTCCTCCTGCGTTGAGTTTCAGCAGAGTCGTCTCTGGTGCAATGCTCAGAGCTCCTCTTCAAAAGTCATTTTCTATTTAAAAGAAAGAAATAAGAGACATATTCCACGTTCACTGTAATGTACCGTGAATACAGTTTTTCATCATATAGGTCAGCTTATAATTTAACATAAAAAAACTGGGCAGCAATTATGTGAAGCCAGACAAAATACCAGTAGCAGCCAATAAGACACACACACACACACACACACACACACAATATTGTACCATCTCAGATCTTCCACTGTATGAGCTTACACTCATATCATGTGTTTCACACCAAATCTTGTTACTTGTTACTGCATAAAGAGAGAAAAGAGAGCGAGACAGTTTGTATATGTGCTGAACAGAACCAAGGCCAGTCACACAAGTGTTCTCCAAATGCTGGGGAGCAGCAATAACAATAAATCCCAATTCATTTCCATTGAAACAATGGTTCTTTGTGAATGCCACGCACCCTCCTACCACACACACACACACACACACACACACACACACACACACAAACACTTTCCTGTACAACATCACTCATGTTGGATTAATGGAGTGGAATAGAAAGCTCTCAGTCTTTCTTCACCTGGTTCAGAACAGTGAATATGAGTGTCAGATATTCTCCAGTGCTCTGCTGGTCAGTCAGACTGGTTGTTACTGAGGAAACACTGTTCAGTATTCCAAACCTTACCAGCTGTTCACCAAGTATAATACAGTGCTGCTTTGCATAAAGTGGGCCATACAGCTTGGAGTCTCTCTCTGTCTCGGTCTCTGTCTCTCTCTGTCTCTCTGTCTCTCTCTCTCACTCACACACACACACATAACAGCCTGGGCAAACTCTGTCCTTTTCTTTCTGTCTGCCTCTCTCTCTCTCTCTCTCTCCCTCTCTCTCTC
>BRDA01009448.1:39099-49671 GCA_036984385.1 Crenuchus spilurus | reverse complement strand
TTCTTTGGAGTCAATTTGACCCCAGGTTGTTTTAGCTACATAGCATATAAAATATCAACATTTTAGACATTTTTGTAGAAAGTGTCTGAGTCAGGGGAGAATGTGTCTGAGACAGATGAGAATGTGTCCGAGACAGATGACAATATGTCCGAGACAGAAGAGAATGTGTCCGAGACAGAAGAGAATGTGTCCGAGACAGAAGAGAATGTGTCCGAGACAGAAGAGAATGTGTCCGAGACAGAAGAGAATGTGTCAGAGACAGAAGAGAATGTGTCCGAGACAGAAGAGAATGTGTCCGAGACAGAGGAGACTGTGTCAGAGACAGAGGAGACTGTGTCTGAGACAGAGGAGACTGTGTCTGAGACAGAGGAGACTGTGTCTGAGACAGAGGAGAGACAGAGGAGACTGTGTCTGAGACAGAGGAGACTGTGTCTGAGACAGAGGAGACTGTGTCAGAGACAGAGGAGACTGTGTCAGAGACAGAGGAGACTGTGTCTGAGACAGATGAGAATGTGTCTGAGACAGATGAGAATGTGTCTGAGACAGAGGAGAATGTGTCAGAGACAGAGGAGACTGTGTCAGAGACAGATGAGAATGTGTCTGAGACAGAGGAGACTGTGTCAGAGACAGATGAGAATGTGTCTGAGATGGGGAGACTGTGTCAGAGACAGAGGAGACTGTGTCAGAGACAGATGAGAATGTGTCTGAGACAGAGGAGACTGTGTCAGACAGAGGAGACTGTGTCAGACAGAGGAGACTGTGTCTGAGACAGAGGAGACTGTGTCTGAGACAGATGAGAATGTGTCTGAGATGAGGAGACTGTGTCAGAGACAGAGGAGACTGTGTCAGAGACAGATGAGAATGTGTCAGAGACAGATGAGAATGTGTCTGAGACAGAGGAGAATGTGTCTGAGACAGAGGAGACTGTGTCAGAGACAGATGAGACTGTGTCAGAGACAGATGAGAATGTGTCAGAGACAGATGAGAATGTGTCAGAGATGGGGAGACTGTGTCAGAGACAGGGGAGACTGTGTCAGAGACAGAGGAGACTGTGTCAGAGACAGAGGAGACTGTGTCAGAGACAGAAGAGAATGTGTCTGAGACAGAAGAGAATGTGTCTGAGATGGGGAGACTGTGTCAGAGACAGAGGAGACTGTGTCTGAGACAGAGGAGACTGTGTCTGAGACAGAGGAGACTGTGTCTGAGACAGAGGAGACTGTGTCAGAGACAGAGGAGACTGTGTCAGAGACAGAGGAGACTGTGTCAGAGACAGAGGAGAATGTGTCGGAGACAGAGGAGAATGTGTCGGAGACAGAAGAGAATGTGTCGGAGACAGAAGAGAATGTGTCGGAGACGAAGAGAATGTGTCTGAGATGGGGAGACTGTGTCAGAGACAGAGGAGACTGTGTCAGAGACAGATGAGAATGTGTCAGAGACAGATGAGAATGTGTCTGAGACAGAGGAGAATGTGTCTGAGACAGAGGAGACTGTGTCAGAGACAGATGAGACTGTGTCAGAGACAGATGAGACTGTGTCAGAGACAGATGAGAATGTGTCAGAGATGGGGAGACTGTCAGAGACAGAGGAGACTGTGTCAGAGACAGAGGAGACTGTGTCAGAGACAGAGGAGACTGTGTCAGAGACAGAGGAGACTGTGTCAGAGACAGAGGAGAATGTGTCGGAGACAGAGGAGAATGTGTCGGAGACAGAAGAGAATGTGTCGGAGACAGAAGAGAATGTGTCGGAGACAGAAGAGAATGTGTCGGAGACAGAAGAGAATGTGTCTGAGATGGGGAGACTGTGTCAGAGACAGAGGAGACTGTGTCAGAGACAGAGGAGACTGTGTCAGAGACAGAGGAGAATGTGTCAGAGACAGAGGAGAATGTGTCCGAGACAGAAGAGAATGTGTCCGAGACAGAAGAGACTGTGTCCGAGACAGAAGAGACTGTGTCCGAGACAGAGGAGACTGTGTCCGAGACAGAGGAGACTGTGTCCGAGACAGAGGAGACTGTGTCCGAGACAGAGGAGACTGTGTCCGAGACAGAAGAGACTGTGTCCGAGACAGAAGAGACTGTGTCCGAGACAGAAGAGAATGTGTCTGAGACAGAAGAGAATGTGTCTGAGACAGAGGTCAAACTGACTCCAAAAATAAATAATGTTATTAAATATGAACATAATAGGAGGTTTAACGAAGGCGTCACAGACTAGTGAACATGGTTTTGGACACAGTATGACATACTGAGCTTTAACCCAATGGAGTTGACGCACCCATGGGCGCGACATCCGTTAAAACACTTATATTTAGATTAGATTACATTTTAAACTAAAAACAAAACTAAATATACCCCAAAAACCTTAAAAGGATCTATTTTTAAAATATATAGCTTGAATCAAAATATATTTTTAGATTCTTGTGAGAAAAGCATAACTAGACAGTGACACATTTTTCACTGCGAGTAAGAGTACTGTGCTTTTTTTCCTGCCCACAGAAAAGATCATGGATGGATGGATGTTCTCTCATCATTCATTCATGTTTACATGATCATTTTACAATTAAATAGGTTTATTTTTTTACTGTACCTTTAAGACTGATGGATGTGAATGAGTTCTGACTAGCTGTCCTGTATTCACAAAGCAATGGGCTACTCACACTCAGCCATACAACGTACTTCTGGTTTGAATGCCTCACTTGTTTCCTGTAGCATTATTTACATATATTATCTTATTCGGTTTTAATAGTGTTGTGTAATAAAGTTGTGTATGCTTGACAATGTATAATGTTACAGTTTAAATTCTTTGCCAAGCTTACTAGAACGGACTTTAAATCTTCTTGTATATTTTTGATTGTAGTTCTAAGTAGGACTAAGAGCATTGAGGAAGTGAGGGTACTAGTATTAATGGGAAATGGGCGGGGCTGAGTTTACGTAAATGTGCTGGCTTCTGTGATATAAAAACAATGTTTATTTTCTATACGGACAGAAGAGTGTTTACCTAACTTTTATTTTCATTAAAGCAAAAAGCACTTAGCTTTCCAGATGTGTCCATGCCTGTGCTTCACTGTATAATGTTTCTACAGGTGATTATTTTGCAGGTTTTTGAATTGGCTCTTGAAAAGCAGGTCTGTAATTCAGAAATCAACAGGAGAGCAGCAGAAGTGATAATACACCGGTGTCAAACCAAGCCGGCATTCATATACAATTTGTGTTTCTGTACTATTTTCTTGATTTTGTGTCCAGCAGAGTGAAACGTTTCCTTCAGAAGCTCAGACTCCAGAGCTGCTATTCAGATGAAGCCATCATGTATGCAGAAGTGTTGCCTCAAAGTCACTATGAAAATTAATTAAAATTCACACCGCCCCCTTCACAAGCATTGTGAGCCAGCATCACCACCACCGCCACGCTGAAACAATTAATTACGGACCAGCTAAGGATAAAATAATGAATAACACAGGTTGGTAATTTCCAGTGATGCTTAAGTCAAACCTAATCTTACGACTTTGTTAAATTGTATTCATGTAGAGGATGAGGAATAATTTGTAGTACGGTTCAGTGTACTGTGAATCCCAATTTACATCACATATTAGTCTGTTTGACTAAATACATACAGCTCCACAGCCTCAGGGATGCACACATACCCTCGAGTATCACAATATTACTTGATTCTCAAAAACACAGTGATGGTACTTCCAGTTACATAATTCAAGCCTTTATTTCTTTTAATGTTGACGTTGTTTGAATAGTAATTTAATCCAAATGAAGTATTCTAATCATCTGATTCTGGATTTCTCATCAAAAAGGCTTGAAATACATAGTCTTATCATTTACAGTGGATCATTGGTTATCGTTTGCCCTAGTTGTCATACAATTCGGCTATCGTCAACTTTTTTCAGGGAAATTTTGTCCCAGATTCATCGTCCCGGTTTTTCTTGGTGTTCCCACGTGACTTGCTGCTAATTTTGCAAAACAAAGCATCCACCCACGCATTTGTTGTTCATTCTGTCTTTGTTTCTTGTTGTTACTCTGGTTTTGTCTTTCATTTCACTGGCTTTGTTTCTCGTTACTTCTCTGGCTTTGTGAAAACAAATAGTGTCTGAGAACCTCGACAACAGATGTGTAGAAAACAAAGGCAGTGGCTGAACCACAAAGGCACACTTTAAAACAGCGTAAACCTATAAGAGTGATGTAAAATGTTCATTTTCCATTTCATTAGTGGTTTGTATTTATTTCTCATTGTGTTTTGTATGTAAAACTATAGTTATTCTATATAAAATGCATTTTTGTTCAGATTTTGGAGTGTTTGGAACAGATTAATTGGATTTACATTATTTCTTTTGGGAAATATTGCTTCAGTTATGTGTCGTCATTAAACTGCAGTGGATTAAGCATGTCTCATTATTTTATGAGGAATTCTCCTTTCACCAGAAGCTATGCAGCTATTTTAATAAATGATAACATCAAAAGTAGCCATTTAGTAAAGTTAATCTTTGACCAGGATTAAAATGTGACTTCAGAATGTTGATGCAACTTGACTAGAAAAAATTACCATTTGGTAGAGCACATTTGAGTCACTATATCTTATCGAAGAAGGCGTTGAACTTCTGACTATGCCATCTCTACCAAAATCGTCTAGAGGTCAAAAATGCAACACTTTCTTTAATTAATGAACATTACACATATATAACACCTTTCTCTAACCCAAGGACATTTACAATTAACACACTCCATTTACACACTCTTATCTGAATGTAAGCCAGCAGCTTCAGAGCCACCACAAGGAATAAACTCGATCAAATGCTGAAAAACCTTTAGTGCTGCTGCACCACCATACAGATGAGTGTGGTCTCTAAAAAGTTAAAATTATCATGTTATTGTACAGTTTATGTCATTTATTTTCTGATTATAAAGTGACATCTGACTGTATGTTTAAAGTGTACTGACTGTTTTTATTATTACCCCTCTATTCATTTTCTTCTTTCATGGTGCGGATGTTAAAGGGTTAACAAGGCTTGTACAGTGAATGTAGCCTAACTTTAACACTACTGGACTCTAATGATCGATCCAATTATTGCCAAGTACAGCTCAATGAGGTTCACACTTGTTTTGGAGGTGAAACCTCCACTTAAGTAGATCTCCAGAAGGGGGGCTGGTGATGTCAAACATCGGACCTGTGTGAAAAGGCCGTGTCAGAGCTGAGACTAAGGACTCATCTTGTGCTGTAAAGTTTACATGTTAAGCCCTTTACTGGTATTTAAAAGCGGAGTTTGATTCAGACGCAGTTTTTAAAATGCAGTCACTGTTGTGTGGGCGGTCAGAGGGAACCGGAACAGCAACACTCAGCCTGGTTCTCACAGAGACGGATCTGGAACGGTGCATGATCACACAGCATCTGAATGACGTGTTCAGGACAGAGAATAAAGACCCAGAGAGATGAAGCTGAGTTTGTAAGACATATTTAGAGGTTTAAAAGAGCTCATATTCTACATTTATACTTATGATGATGATCATTTGGTAGCAGATTGTTTATCTGAATTATATTCTTCTGTTTCCTTATTATTGTTCTACCTGATTTATGCTGTTTATCTCGTCCTGCAGTTTGAGAGATATCAACACTGTTTCAGCTCCAGACTCTCTGGTCTGACTGTGTGATGAGCTATTTACGCAGACTTCTGATCAGACACATACTTTATGTGCAGCAGCAGATTTGTTTCCCATAGGAATGAATGGTGTGCAAACGTTTTTGCACGCTGCACATGTAACAATGACACAAACACACTGACACCCAAACAACACCTGGCACATCACAGCAACCACGTAGCAACAGCCTAGCAACCAATTAGCAACCACACAGCAGCAGCCTAGCAACAATTCAGCAACAATATATCAACAGCCTAGCAACCACTTAGCAACCATGTAGCAAGACTGTTAAACTTTACTAACCACGTAGCAACAGCCTAGCAACCAAATAACAACCATACACAAACAGCCTAGCAACCTCATAGACACCACTTAACAATACTAGCAACCACTTAGCAACCATGTAGCAAGACTGTTAAACTTTACTAACCACGTAGCAACAGCCTAGCAACCAATTAACAACTATTCATAAACAGCCTAGCAACCTCATAGACACCACTTAACAATTCAAACAACCTAGCAACCACTTAGAAACCATGTAGCAAGACTGTTAAACTTTACTAACCACATAGCAACAGCCTAGCAACCAATTAACAACCATACACAAACAGCCTAGCAACCACGTAGCCACCACTTAACAATACTAACAACCTAGCAACCACTTAGCAACACTGTTGCACTTTACTGACCATGTAGCAACAGCCTAGCAACTGACTGGAAGTGAGAGTCACTTTAGCTGTGCAGGTGGTTTGCATTTCCTTCAGAAAAAGTACTTTCATAGACAAGCATGCCATTTTTGTTCCTGTTCTTTAAAGACTAACATGTAAATTGTCATTTCTGACTGGCTGTCACATAGTGTGGCTCACTCTAGGCTAAAAGTGGTAGAGCTAAACTCTTCAAGGCACTGGTTTCTGTGACATCATGAAAAAAAAAGAATTTGAAATGGGCTGTTTTGCAGATTGTTATATGGACCAAGGAGTGAGAGGCATGTTTTGACACTTTAATAGTGTTTGCTGACTACATGTAGTTATTTATTTACATAATAAATAAATATTAGGTTAGCTATAATATAGGTCCTTTAAATTAAGGTTAAAGTTGTAAAGAGCCAATAATACATGTACTACATTTAACCAGATCACTGGATAATAGACCTGAAGTGGACCTGGTGCTGTTATCAGCTGTTTATAATGTCAGAATATGTATATCCTGTAGTTGTAGTATAGCACATGTAAATGGTGCTGGAATTCAGATTGCACGTTTTGCACTCTAATACCTTTCCTGTTGAGGGTGCTGTTTACATGTACATCGCTTTATTTTATTAAGATCAAAAATGTTTTTTTATAGCGACTAAATTAATTCAAAATTAAAGTCTATTAACTGAAATGTTCAGTATTAAAATTAAGGATTTATTAATTAAATATTTTCCATTAAGCAGATAAAAATCTTGTAAACTAAAAATGTTACCCATCATAAGTTTGTTTTCCCCCATATTGTAATGGGAAAATATTGTTTTATTTATTTAAGATAACTGAATATCATTGACATAACACTGAAAACTAACCTGTGCTAGTGAATTATGTAATAAGATCATACTATCACACATTTTGTTTTGGTGTTAGATCCATGCCTACCAGACAAAACTGCACTATAAAGACACGCAGTGGTGAACAAAGGCTGTGTCAGAAACTTGAGAATCTTTTTTCAGTCCAGAGAGGAGAGGCGAGAGCTCTGGAAAGTGAGAATAATGCACTGTAGTGTCGCTTAATGGAGGAGCAGAATGGACAGCGTACCTTTAGAGGCCGGAGGGCACTGCCCACTTTAGTGCAGCAGCTCCTCTCTGCGATCTCGAGGTGGCGACCCCGACGGTGAAGAGTCTGAAGCTTAGCCTCCAGCTCCTGCAGGTTCCTCCGATCTCTCAGAGAGAGAGGCCGGCCATCCTCACACTGCAGACAGAGAATTACAGTCTGTGACTTACGACAACATACTATTAGTAATCATCAGTAACACAACATTCATCTGTCAGGAGTCGCCAATCAAATCCTATGTCCAGTTCTACACATCACAGCATAAAAACAAAGTCACACTGATCATCACTGTCAACTTCTGTCCAAATTTTAATTTCACAAAAAATATATAGAATTAAAAAATAGTCAAAATCACAAGACTGTTATTTACTGTCAGATAGAAAAGAAAAGAGAAAGAAAGACCTTATCTAATTTGTTCTTATATTAACAATAAGTATATATAGTGTATAGTTATAACTGGTAGTAGTTTATAGTTAACAGAAGCCTGCTGTAACATGATAAAGCCATCAGACATTAACAAGAAAATCAGATGCAGAAATCTTTCAATTAGCACCACATATGTGTGAATAATTAGAAGATTAGATATTAAAAGAGGAGATTTATTATGATTTAAAATTAAACTTATTGTGTGTTTAATGGAAATGTCTTCTTGACAAGGTGTATAATTAACTTCATTATGTATCTACGTGATGACTGACTATACAATTACATAATGATAATATTTAAACAGTACTTTGATGTGAAATGCTCTCTTCTAGAGAAAATGAGAACCTGAGTGAGTAAGGTTCTCTACAATGCACCACTTCACACGAGTACAGTGAATTATGCAGATATTGGGAAACAGTAATATAATTAATATTAAATTTGTCAAAAAGGTAAAAGGTCATATATTTTATACTCATTTAGAGTTTGAGTAAATTACTATTCAAGGCCTCAGGATAAAATATATTGTATCTTTCTGCTGTATGACAGTACAGTGGAACCTAGGTTGTTCTAAAGTGCTTGATGATAAATGAAATGAACGATAACTGAAGCAATATTTGCCTTAAGAAATAAAGTAAATCCAATTAATCTGTCCCAGACACTCCAAAATATGAACAAAACTAGAAATGGATAATGAAACAAATGAAATGGTTAAATGAACATTTAACATCACTCTTACAGGTTTACGCTCTGTTTTAGAGAATACTGGTGTGGTCCAGCCGCAGCTTTCGTTTTGTACATCTGTTCTCGGCCACTATTTGTTTTCACACCCATTTTCAGGCGGTAACGCTGTGTCATCGCTTTAGTGTGACGTGTTTTAGTGTGTTTTAAGCATTATCAAAGAGAAACAAAGCCAGAATTAACGTTGAATGCATAGATGAGTGATGAACACATGGGTGGGTGCTTTGTTTTCACAAAATTAGCCACGAGTCATGTGGGCACGCAGACGAAAACCAGGCGCATGAACAATAACTGGGACAAAATTTCCTTGAATAAAGTTGACGATAAACAAATTATAACCAGGGCACATGATAACCAAGGTTCCACTGTATATGGTATCTTTACATAAAGAGGAAAACACTTTTAAAGTCATGTTGTAATCTGTATTAATCCAGTCTGGGCAGCATTTTCAAACAATTCAATCAATTAACCAATCAATAGAATTTAAAACCTGTATATACAAACATGAGTTACACAAACAAATATAAAAGTAAGTGGGAGAAAAAGTCCTTGTAGTGTAGTATTGAAAATCATTAGCAGTGTATTGTTACAGGCCTGACTTCATATGTATAGAGACACTTAAAAAAGCGCTGTTTTTCTCATAAATATATGGACGCTCATCCATCCTCACCTTGGCTTTGATCTTGTCTATCTGGTGCTCCACCTCTTCGGTGTCCTCGGTGTTCTCCAGACGCTCATACAGGACACTGCGGGTGCCTTTGATCAGGTTCAGGGGCAGCACGGACATGCCATATGCCTGATACAGGGTTACAGACATGTTACACATCACTGACAGGAACTGGGGGACTCCCACACAATACTTACCCTTGCCCAAACCCACCACAGCCCACAGCATGGGCACAACAACATACTTCTGACCATGCATGGAAGCTAACTGCCCACATTAGTGTGTTTGGCCTTTGGGTCAGGGCTGTTTAGAGGTTTTTATTCTGAATGCTGGTGCATACAGCAGTTCTCACGGATGTGCATGTGTGTGTGAGTAGCGACCATTTTGAGCAGAGATGGTAACTTCATTTTACAGCCAAACAGTGCCCCCATGTGACAGCACTCAACCTGGAGAACATGACTAACACAGATTTAAACAGCTGTTTATATCAGCAGCAGCTGTAGTTTAATATTACAATTAATCCACATCATATTCTACAGGTTTAACCCTTTCCTCTGCAGACTGCCTCAGACAGCTGTGCTAATATTTAACTAAATAAGTATATATAATGTAACATTTATAGTTTCTTTACAACATTTAATGGAAGACAATGCAAAAATAAGTTATATACATATACGCATACAGTCATGGCTGAAAGTGTTGGTACCCCTGAATTTTTTCCAGAAAATTATTGCAATTACACATGTTTTGTTATACACGTGTTTATTTCCTTTGTGTGTATTGGAACAACACAAAAAACAGAGGAAAAAAAGGCAAATTTGACATAATTTCACACAAAACTCCAAAAATGGGCCGGACAAAATGATTCGCACACTCAACTTAATATTTGGTTGCACACCCTTTGGAAAAAATAACTGAAATCAATCACATCCTATAACCATCAACAAGGTTCTTACACCTCTCAACTGGAACTTTGGACCACTCTTCTTTTGCAAACTGCTCCAAGTCTCTCATATTTGAAGGATGCCTTCTCCCAACAGCAATTTTAAGATCTCTCCACAGGTGTTTAATGGGATTTAGATCCGGACTCATTGCTGAACTCTCCAACGCTTTGTTTCCACCCATTTCTGGGTGCTTTTTGAAGTATGTTTGGGGTCATTGTCCTGCTGGAAGACCCATGACCTAGGACGCAAACCCAGCTTTCTGACACTGGGCCCTACATTGCGACCCAAAATCCTTTGGTAATCTTCAAATTTCATGATGCCTTGCACACAGTCAAGGCACCCAGTTCCAGAGGCAGCAA
>BRDA01009448.1:17662-32772 GCA_036984385.1 Crenuchus spilurus | reverse complement strand
TATATATATATATATATATATATATAAAATCATGTCAGCAAAATGCTTAAATTCATTGTCAAAAAGCATTAAAAGTACTGAAGTATGTTTCCACTTCACAGAATGCAGAATTCTCCAAATGCTACCTTGATGTCTGTCCGCAATACAAAATGTCAATCATGAAGTTGTGAATTTCAAATAAACTTTAAATGAATAATTTTCTCAAGCAGGCTCCTCTCATAAACTAAAAAAAAGCCTAAGACGTTGACACTATGACCAGAGGATCGCAAGTTTGAATCCCGGTCATGCTGTTTGCCATCAACAGCCGGGGCCCAAGAGAGCAAAAATTGGTAGTGCTCTCTCTGGGCAGGTGGATGGCTCTGTCTCTCCCTATCACTGTCACATTGCAATGTCCACTGGCTCAGGCGTTTACTGATTAGTCCATTTGGGAATCCTGCTCTGAGTGCGTTGGATCCCCAGTGATGGTGTATCAGCGGTAGTTTAAAAAGAGGTGGTGGCTGGCATCACACACAATGGAGGAGACTTGTGCTTGTCTTCACCCTCCTAGAGTCAGGGGCATTGCAAAAAGTGATGGGGAGAGTCTTAATGGATGGGATGGGCTAATTGGATAAAAATTCTTCTTCTTCTTCTTTTAAAACAAATGTTTAACAGAGGTTAAAATATATATTTTTTATTATTTTAAATTCCATACACACGATCCAGCTCAAATGAGCTATTTTTAAAACTGTACAGGACTAAATGAAGATTAAAGCTTTTGATCCATGTCATGCATATAAAACTACACTAACCTTTCCACTACCCAGTGAAAATGAATGGAGGACAAATTACAGATGTTGATATTTTTGCATGCAGTAGACATGTCAGAGTATGTGGCTGATGGCCAAACTTGAGTATCCAAACGTTACAATAACTGTTCAAAATGGCAGCAGCCGCAAAAAGATTTTCTCCTTAATTTTGTCCATTTTGTCACACAGTGTCAGAAGGCAAACAAAAGCTTTGACAACATTACATGATCGCACAATCTTGGCTATCTGAGCTGATCTTCATTAGCTATTCTGTTATTCTACAAATGTGTATGTTGAACAAAGATGATGTACCAGGCCTACACCTGAACATGGGTTGACTGATCCAATACATTTGGAGTAAAGGTCGAATTGGGTTTATTACATTTTATTCTGGAACACCCTCAGACTCCAAAGGGTTAATAACAGATATGTATATGGCCATTAATTGTGATCTAAAACCAACACAGACAGAGTGGCACAAAGACACAAACATTGCCTCTTGTGTACTCACCGTGTATGTGATCACGGCCAGCATGCCAATCAAGGTCAGGGAGCTGATGGAGAATGAAAGTGCATCCAGGCCATCTGTGAGAAACAGAGAAAGAGAGAAAGAGAGCAAATGTATTTGTGTAGATACAGGGTTGTGGAGCTGTGCCAGCTATTCAGAGTGCCTGGTCCCTCATGGGAAATATCTGGATGTACCTTGTTCGTTTACTTTTTTTTGGTCATTTCTATCACAATGTTTTCCGTAAATCCCACATCAGAATGGATCCAGATATCCATTTTAGCAAACAGCTCCTTTCAAAATGTTTGTGGGCCAACATGACCGTGTGTTTTGTGTGTCTACATAGTGCGTTTTGAGAAAGCGTGGGCATGGGCATGTGTGTGCACACGTGCATATGCAGAGAGAGAGAGAGAGAGAGAGCGAGAGAGAGAGAGAGAGAGTGAGAGAGAGAAAAAGAGTGGGTGTTTTTCAGTGGGTCTCCATTGTGTTGCAGCAGGCAGGAGGAGGCAGAGAGACAGAGGGCATAATGCCAACTGTCAGATCAGAGGCCAGATGAGGCATATTGATGGGAAGCGACGGTCACCGCACACCCCATTGGGATCCCACCTGTCAGAGGGAGCTAGGGAGATGCGCATCCTCACAAACACACTCCTCTCATCCCAACACAGAACAGCTTTGTATGCTGGCTCCACTGTACACAGAGAGCCCTCTACTGTCTGCAGGTCAGCTGCTTCAAAAAAACATAAAGGCCTTTTCCTATTTAATTTTCCTTGAGATCCCTTTTTTAAAATCATGTCTCATGCTTCCGCTTTTCCCCGAAAACGTTTCCCCGAGAACTGAATCGCTTTATTTTGCACTTGCCACCCACCATCCTATTTTCGGCAGTCCAAAAGGAAAGGACTGAAAAAAGAACTGAAGCGATTTATGTACCTGCGCTCCGCTGTTGAAGACTCTGGTGATTAGCATGTGAATAGGTGTTTCCTCTTTTTTCCTCGATACTTCCCCAAGCCTTTGTTAAGCAGCAGCAGCTTGGTTATGGAGACAAAGGCGGTCGTGTTTGCCGCTCTGTTTATGAACTCGTCGCAATAAGGAGCGGCCCGTGCTCTCGTCTGCTGCGCCTGCCAGAGATTTTCACAGGGATTAGACGTGGAGTATATTGTGTGCGTTATCGGCAGAGGCTCAGCAGTGGTGCCAGCCGCGAGTTCCCGGGAAATGCTGGTGGAAGAAGAGCGGAGGCTCTTATCTCCAAGTCCCCGGGGCCGACGTGTGGCGAGGAGCTGGCTGCACACCGGGAGATGTTTATTAAACCAAGCTCTTAGCTGTGCCACTCCGCCACACAAGTGAACCATGATAGCCCGTGCCGATAAGCACTGGCACACTAAACTCAATCTGGCGGGCTTGTAAAGACCTCGGAAGAGAGGGCGAGAGTTGCAGAGATGAGTAGCGCCTTAAGCTCTGAGAACGTGCATGCTTAAATTCACAGACGTGAACTATATATATTTTTTGTCGTCTCAGATGCAGCCTGTTAATACTCAGCTCATGTTCTGCGAGTGAAAATATCCAGACGTTAATGGTTGGCGGGAAAGGACAGGGCCTGAAAAACTGGTAGAAAGAAATTAGCTTCAGAGTGTTGCCGCAAGCCTGGCTGCTGCTTACATCATGCTATTTCTGGTGCTTCCTACTTGCCCGGACTCTAGAATGGGGCTCAGCGGGAGGCGAAAAAGCAGACAGCGAGAGGAGCTGTCTGAGTGCAGGCAGTATCTGCGCTTCAGCAGCATAATTAAGCAGAGGGCGATTCCCACTCTGGCCCTGCAATGCGATAAGATCTCCAGCCGACTGCTTTACCGAGAGCGCTTGCCTCTCTCTGCCAACTTTACTTGAACCTTGCTCGCTTAAGAGGAATGGGGGGCATTCCCTTTCATGCTCCTTTCAGAACTGAGAACAGCTTGAGAAATGTGCTGGAGTAAAGCAGAATTCAGTATACTGAAGTCCGTGCTTATGCTCAGACAACTCCGATGTCTGGAGAAAGACCTCCTCAAAGCAATTCTAGCTTGGCTTCAAGGGTCAAATTGCAGAAGAGGGACCCCGACGGTTGCTCAACAGGTGTCAGCGATTTTGAAAATAAAGGCAACGTGTTTACTAGGAAGGACTATAACATTCATTTTACACTTGCAGTCATTCAACAAGGTTGAAATTTTGAGGCCAATACGTCTTTTATTTATTTCCATCTTGAACAATGAATGCTGGGATGGAACAAAGTAAGAAGAGATGAAAGGAATGGTAAATAGTTTTCAGATGATAGAAATCAGTCCGAGTTGGCTTTCCATGAACACTCAATTCCTCTTGGGGTGCTAAACTGCAAAGCTCTTCCAAAGGCTTGGGGGTGAATAGTGAGAAGCAGAGCATTAGGCAACAACTGACCATCAACCAGGGACCATAAATGATCATTCAACCCACTCAAACGCCGATTACAACAAGCAGTCTCTCTCTGACAAAAGTTTCTCAGGTACTTCTGTGCTGTATACCTGGTCATTAAAAGCAGATGTCTGGTATAAAGTGAAGTCAATGGCACCTCCAGGACAGCTCGATGGAGCCGGGCTGTGTCACAAGAGTGTGAAATCACCGCCCTGGCTAACGAGGGAGAGTGTGGACTTGTCCAAACAGTTCAATGAAGCACATATTCACACATGAACAGTAACAAGGTACCACTGCAATTGAAGCCAATATATGGCTTCATATGTGACCTCCAAATGAGGCCCAAGCCCCAGATGTGGGCAAAGCTGAAAGGTTGTAGAGTTCTGTGCCTCAGCGAGTGGTCAGAAACTCAAAGGTCTGGCACCGTAATAGGAGCCCAGCGTCAATCTGTGGCAGCTTAAATGAAGAGTTAGGAAGGAGAGAGGTCGCAGAGCGACTTAGCGGGTGCGCCTTCCCTTTGCTCAATTAAACTCCCATCTGTAGAGGAGAAAAAAAAAGAAACAGGAATTATAGAAAGTGTGGCTCTTGCTCTTTCACAGAGTTGCATGAAAAGAGTGTGAGGTCAGGCTGGACAGAAGCTTGGGAAGGATTTTGAAGAGAATGGGGGAGTCAAGAGTCCCCGAGATGGGCTAAGAGGGGCTGATTCCCAGACATAAACTGGTGCTTGGAGGAATCTTTTTGAGCCAAGTCCATTTGAACTGCCATCCTCTCCAGTAAAGTGCAAAGTGAACACTTATTGAGCAATGTGCTTGTAGAGGAATTTGACCTCCGCGTTTAGTCCATCCCTGCACCTTTCCATGGTGCCTACCACACGGGAGTAGAGTGAACCGGTGATTAGCTACATTTGCTGCTACAGGACCTGAAAGCAGCAGAGTTGCCAGGTTTGCCATTTTTTCAGCCAAATTGGACTTCTTTAAAAATTGAAAAAAAATAAATAAAAGTAATTCAATAGAACATTAATAAAGAGTGTTGGAGATGTGTTAAGTTAAATTCTGTTTAGGTACGGTTTCAGTCAGACATTGGATTTTTGGGAACATGGCAACCCTGGAAAGCAGCTTTGGCAGCATGTGTGAGACTTTTTAGCAAAAATGGGCTAATTTTTAGTCCTAAAATAGCTTGTAATGAAATAAATTTGAGAAGCAGCTACCAATGAGATTAAATAAGACATGTTGAAACTCTTAAAGACCTGCCAACCTCTGACATATTATTTGCGTAGGACCCCTGTAACTTATCTAATCTGAATAGGTCTAGACCTCTACTTGAATAACTCTATAACTATTTGACTAGTACTTTTACTTAGGTAAGGGTCATGAACTTCTGCCACCTCTGGTGTAAAAACCCTAAAAGAGGTTGTACAGTTCTAACGAACAATGTTCCTCGTGTAGACACTGTGCAAGCAAACACACATGGTTGACAGAAAGTACACTGCGGACTTCAGAAAACAACCCCAGTGCTGTCAAAGGCGTGGGCATAAGACATACCATCCAATCACCTAAAAACTCAAGAGCATCCACAGTCCCAGAAATAGGCTGTTTCATTTGCTGTTCTCAGATCCACATATAGGATTTGAAAAAAAAGACAGCAGGTCCTCTTTTCCTCAAGCAATGTGCAGCCACGACTGCACATCAGAGATGTAAGAGCATCTCCAAAAGAACACAACAGACAGACTCAACCATCCATGCTTTGTGCAGGTCAACTGGAACAGAAATAGTGCTGATTAATTAGTATCTTCTCAGCCAATCATATTAGCCGTGGCGTGCATTTGCACAGCTGCGCTAGGCGCAAGACTAAACACAGAAATGGCTCATTTGAGAGTGTCGTGGTAGTGGAGACTGAGGTGGTTGTGTGCAAGCCTGATATGAGCAAATATTTGTCTCATTGTGCTCACAATAATGTTTTCCATTAGTCCATTAAACTGCAGCAAATTAGGTGGAGACGGATCATTCAGTAGCAGTCAAAACCGGCTGTGCTATGCAGAATAAGCAGAATCTGAACTGGACTGTTACTCAGTACAAAGTCCTCTTTTTACATATCATTTGTAAATCAGAGTCAGTGACACACAGTCCAAGCTGTCTGAAGTCCAGTGTGCAGTTTCAGAAGCTGCTGCTGTTGGTCCACCAAGATTTTACAGCACTTCATGCTTCCATCTGCTGACAAGCATTAGAAAGATGCCCATTTCCTTTTCCAGCAAAACTACTACTGATAATACTGTGTTTGACTGGAGTCGGGAAGACTGGAAATGCTACCCTTTGAGATTGGACAGGATGTGTAGTTAGATAAAGGATGATGCATCTGTAACTTTTAATAATTAAGTACTTTTACTACAATCATGGATATTGACTTATTGTAACTGTACCTCCAGCAGCTTTTTGTGTGACTAACACTGACAAAACTAGAGAATTATCAGGTGTGGCTCTGCACTGAATTAGACATGGTGCTCCACAACGAGTTTATATATATCAGAGAAAATACAAATATGATATATGGACACTGGCTCATTCATTGTTTCTTCTGAAATCAAGTCTATTTCACTTTTGTTGAGACTCTACTGTCCAGGAAAGCTTTCTACTAGATTTGGAAGAAGTTAGGATTTGATTGCATTCAGTCACAAGAGCGTTAGTGAGGTCAGGATGTTGGATGATCACCACCACCTCATCATCCCAAAAGTATTGAGAGATTCACTGTCCATAGCTCATTTTATACCCTCCTAGCCCACACCTGGCATTAGGCACAATGCCAAAGTTACCTGCTACAGAGACGTGATACAGGGTCAGTATATTCATTAGAAGGGGTGTCCACAAACACAGTCTCGTAGCAGTGGTGTCAACATGCACTAGTGTCTCTGAGGCTGCTGCTTTTAGGGAGGAGGGGTGCTGTGAATGACACATCAGCAGCTGTGACGGCTCAGACAGAAGGTCCAGCCGGCACAATGAGGTGTGCTGACACTGACGAGACTAAATGTCGCCGCTGCCAGCCCGGCACGTCACCTCCTCCTCTCTGCTCCGAGGCATCCTTCGTTCTCGTGGCACGCGCCTTTTCAATCAGGTCTGACGGCTACAATGCCAGCGTACGACATATATCCACCTCTGAAAAGGTACTGCACAGCCTCCTAATGATACGTCCACGCAATGTGTCACTGTTCATAATTTAATTCAACTATTTTATACACATTAAAGTGACATTTCGAGACTTTTTGTTTACTTACTATTCAATCAGTATGAATTTTAGGATGTAATTGAAGACCATATATTGAAACACACTCCGCATTTCACATTTTTCAACTGCTTTGAATAGAGCTTTTGAGAGCACAGACAATTTGGTTTCCCATGATAATAAATAACCTGTGTTCAAAAGTGATAGAAAATGTGCATTTATATGAGGATGGAGACAGCTAGTGGTCCCTCTAACAAACTGGCAAATATAAACAGTGTAATAAAGAGGTAAACAGTGCTTACTGCTGCTGCCCAGCTCCTTGAACAGGTACTGCACTTTCTCCCACTGGGTGGAGTTCTGCATGGGTGGAGGCTGCAGTGGTACAAAGGCCCTGTGATGGACGACATCGATTAGCAGTAATTCACCCCGACTGATTTGTTACTGTTGCATCTAAACTTGAATGAGTAATCGGCTCCGGCTGTAAATTCACAATAGCACTTAAATCACACTTAACGTCAAGAGACGTTTAGGTAAGGCAGCCGAAAGTGCATGTATGTCAGCGCACATGTAATAAATGTACCTGTAAGTGTTGCTAATGCACTGACAATGTGCTGCACTCTGTGCAGGAGACCCTCAAATAAAGGGTTACCATGACCTGCCTAACAGTACCAAATAAATGATTACACATGCTATAAATAACACTGCTTACTTAAGCGTTCATCCATTTCACACTGACGTATTATGATTTTAGCACCATGACATATCAAGTTTTACATTATAGTCCAATTGCCACTTGTGAAAGCATAGTTAACCTAATATGAGCCCAAATGTAGAGAAAAGACATGAAATAAACACAAAATGTTGATGTTTTTTAATAAAATAAGCCTTCAAATGTTCTGAAAATGGGTTTATGATTTGTAAAATGCTTACAGTTTACTAAAAATTAAGTACAAACTCCAAAACACCTCAATATCTGCTTTTATACAGGTGGTCACACCTGCTGACAATCAATTAATATAGCGTTATTTGAATAAGCAGCACCTGGCTGCAACTTAATTCCTATGGAAAGTGATGGTGTGCTTATATTCACACACTGCTCACACATTCTGGCCTAACTTCTGTTAAATAAATGACACTTTTTTAGAAATTCAAACACAGTATTAATGCTCTAATTCAGATTCCTCCACTGACTCTCTATTAGAAAGTCTACCTAAAACATCTCCAACGCTACATTCTTCTTCTACTGTGTGAATATTTTTTTTGTTGTTGTGATACATTTTTAAAATAGTCCAATTACCAGGAAAACCACACATCTGGCAACCCTGAAGCCACATCATCAGCGAGGCTGTAATCATTTGCAGTCAGTTGACATAACGGCAAGAAAACATTGCTGTATTCAACTCGAATTAGTTTAGCAAATCAGGTCTGTTCAGATGACTGTTCACACTCTTATTAGTAAGTGATCAGATCAGATTAGTGTGTCCGGACATCACAAATCTGCTTAGGTTGTTGTGGTAACAATGTAGGCGTCAGTAACTACAGCCATACTAGTGATGTGAATTTAGGGTTGCCAGGTTCACAGTTGTTGGACTGCTTTAAAAATGTACCATGAATGCCAAAAACATTTTGTTTACAATAGGAAAAGAATAAACAGCGTTGAAGATGACTTAGGTAGACTTTCTAATGTTAGAAGATTCCGTAAGGATCTGAAAATAGATATTAGAGCAGAGTAGAAGGAAAAGTATTGTGTTTTAATTACTAAAAGGCTCATATTTATGTAGGTATTTTCATATGTCATTGTCTTGCATGATATGTTTTAAAAATCATCATCATCATCATCATCATCATCATGCAGACATATATATACATTCATACATATGAAATACTTAAAGTATAAAATCGAAAAGAAAATGAATGAAAAGGTAAGATTAAAATAAAATGCAGCAAAAAAGTAATTATGGCTTCCTCAAACTTCTGTGATTAGACTTATTTTGGGTTAGTTTTAAACTCGCTTTCTGTCGGACAGTGGGTTGAAGATATTTTCAGGACCTGGCAACCTGGGACTCCGCTGTGGTGCTGCTGGTGGCACTCTTCTTGGATCGCTGCACTTCCAGATTTGATGTTGAATTGTGAGTGACGTAAAAGGCACTTTGAAATCCGATTTGAGAGGCCAGAGGCCAGATTTCAAACCACCCTCCAAACAGATCAGATTAGCAAAAAATAGATTTTTGTCTGTCTGAACAAAAATCAATCTAGGCAGGCCACAGCTTATGTGACTTGGTGCAACCAGTTCCATTTTAATAGCTTGTAAATTTGAACGTAGTGACAAACTAACCTACAAATAAACTTTCAGGCTGGTGGTGTCCACCCTTTCATGTTTGTGACCTCCTCACAGCCTCCAGTGGCACTGTTCTGTGGTACCATTATAGAAAATGTGTGCACAAAACACCAAAAGAGCCACAGTACTGTAGGTAAGACCCCCTCGCCTCCGCGCAGATGTATACACGCAGCGATGGAGGAGATCTCAGTCTTTTTATATCCACAGCCAAAAGCAAGCACATGGTTACTTTGAACTGATATGTTTTGCATGTACATATCGCAGGAACAGCCCCAGGCTGTGTGGCTTCTATGGCTGAGGGGTCAGTGGATATGTTCATGTACAGCAGCGAGAAAAACTCTCCCACCTCCATCTCCTGGTAGTGCAGCTCGTCTGCAGAGACATACTTTCATAAATAGCCCCTGGACGTACGCTGGAGCCTCTATTACAGATTTAAGGCCACTGCTTCACTACTGAAATGTCCCTTATTAAAAAAACAAAATGTCTAGAATGAGATATTTTGCCAAACGTGGATGTCTCATTGCTTTAGGCAATTAGGAACCTCAACCACATACCAGGTTAATTAGCAAAAATGCCACTCAAAATGGCACGAGTGCATACAAACGTCTAAATTAGCCACCAGCTGGCGAGAGACGGATAAGGGATACAGATTTAGGGATACAACTTTACCTCAGCACTCAGCTAATGAACTCGGGCATCTCCATAAATGAGGATATGGTGGAAAAAGTTCTGTTGTTCAAATGTTGATACAGTTTGAAAAGTAACTCCAAATTAAATGTCCAAATAATTTCTGATTCTCAAATCAAACTCATCGACATTAACAAACAAAAAATGTCACTTTAAAGCAGCAAACAACAAACACACCAAATCCAGAGTGACGGAAGTGCTGAGATCCAACAAGAGTGCCACAAAGAGCTTCACGGCAGAGCCCCAGGTTGCCAGGTCCCAAAAACTCACCATCCCACTGTCTGGCAGAAATCTAAGATCCTATCATTATAATCTGATGATTATGAGTTTGAATCCTGATCATGCTGCTTGCCATCAGCAGTCAGGGGGCAAGACAGCAAAATTGGTTGTGCACTCTCTGGGCGGGTGAGAAGATCCCCCAGCACTACTAAATAATGTTGGCTGTCTCAGGCATCTGCCAGGCAATTCATCAGAACTGGGGATCCTGCGCGTTCACTGCCTGGCGGCGATGTATTGGCGGCAGTTGGAAAAGAGGCGGAGCTTGACTTCACATGCATCAGAGGAGGCCTGCGTTAGTCTGCCCCCTCCTAGAGTCAGAGACATTACAAGTGATACAGAGAGTCAACAAATGGGCGGGTGGATTGGCTATCAAACACATTGGGGAGAAAATCAGTTAAAATTAAAAGAAAAAAGCTGCTCTAAACCAACAAGTAAAGTTGGACGAAGTCAAGTGTCTTCAGGGCTCTCATGAATGAAATCCGTCCAGAGGTCTGAAAGGGGTCAGGCCTTAATTTAAGACTCCTAACCTTGACTGGGAGCAGCTGGCATCCCAACAAAAGCGGGAACGTTTTGGAGCTGCGCTGAACAAATGAACAGATGTGAGCGCAGAGGACCGGTGTCTCTCAGACTGGAGGGAAGAAGCTATCATGTCCTGGTGCATCAGCAGAGCTAAAACGAGGCATCGGGCTGGTTCAAAAGGTAAAATAGAGACCAAATTGCTTCTGTCTGTGAGGCGCCATCCTGACTTTTAAATTAGGCCGGTGTCACATGTCTCTCTCCTGACCAAAGCATCTCCATCTCATGCAAGCACCATTAAATGGTTGAAAGAACATTAAATTACGTGACCTGAGGAGAGAGCATGTTATTCCTGAAGTGTTGAAAAAAAAATCCATTATGTTTACGTGAGCAGGCCGTGTCAAATACCGGCCGAGTAAAGCTGAGGTTAAACAGAACATGCTCACCTCATCACCACCGATCTATACATCAGGCCTTCTATTCAGGTACTAGATCAAGGACAGAGCGTCCTACTGTTACTCTAGCTAATGCGTCCATACATCAATAAGTCCTGCTGCTTTAGCCTCACCCACATGTATCTGGACATTGCTGTAAGGGTTGCCTGTTGGTAAGATCCTGGCGATATGACACACATCACGATCCAGAAGTTACGATATAATTTACTGTTAATGTACATTTTTTAAATCAAACACATCTAGTGCCATCTAGTGGTCAACACAACATGAATAACCTTTACATCTAAAACTATACATTAAAAATTCATACTGAGCTTTTTGAGAATCGACCAGGCATTTTTCTCCATTTCTGTTTGAACAGTCATGACAGAAGATCAGCCACATATATGTAAATAAAGAGTTATGAACACCACCTCCTGCTATCTGTCTATTCTAATTCATAGTCATTCCAGAACATTATGACCAGCCCTGGTTTGGCCTGGGACGTCACAGATGTCATGTGACATATTTATACCCGCCCTTAGAATGAATCATTACAACAATGTTGAATACAAAAACCAATAAAGAACAATTGATTGTGGCTGATACTCATATTTTATATTATAGCCATCAGCAGCCATTACAGCTAGACTCAGAGTGTCCAGCAGAGGACACTGCGAGGTCTAAGGAAAATAAAATTGCCAAGTGTAAAAGTTAAAAAGAGCACGCAAAATGATCATTTGGAGTCATCACCTATAATTTCAATAATGGACTGATAACAATAATTAAGCTTTTCCAATATATCAAATGATTTATCGGCTGCCGATTATATCATACATCCCTAATGTGGACGGAGTTATGTGACTTACCCAATTAAGAGAAGTGCAGCACAAAAAATGATAAATCCAAGCGTGTACTTGAGTGCGTTTTTGGTTTGCTGTAAAAAGAGAAGAATGAGCTGTGAGAGATGGTCTATATAAGGGAGCATATTGATCCAGAAGAAATGCAGATGTTTAGTATAGGCATATTTATTCATTTAACTTTTATTTCACAAGGGTACACACAGATTACAATCTCATTTACATTCATATTAAAATCTAGGGCAAACAAGACAAATAAAATGACTTCAGCAATATTCAAAATCATAAACAACTGAATAAATCATTCCAGTCAAATGTACATTAAATAGAAATAATTGAACTGAACTGTAAAAATGTAATGAATAAATGAGCACCTCCAGCTTTTCATATTGTCCTTCAAAGAGCATAAACATGTGTTAAAAAACAAAAAAGTCACATATCACTGTTATATTTCCTCATTTTAACCCTCAGGAGTCAAAACTTGTGTCCTGTTCTAGATGTCACAGCATAAAAATAAAGTCATATTGATCATTAACATCAATTTTCATCCAAAGTTGTGTCTCTAAACTCTGTGCTAGATTTAGTTTGATGTTGATACAGCAAGTAAAAACAGAGATATGATCATTTGAATTTAATATAAAAATTTTACACATCTGTAAAAGTAGTGAGGAGGGAGGGGCGAGATGCCCAATGCAGCAGGAGCAAACACTGCCCCACAGTGGACATAAAAACATCACAGCTGCTTTTTGTTGTATTTGAATATCAGTTTCATTTTTGTTCACATTTACAGCCTGTGTTCACATTTTACATCTTTAAATAGTTATTTTTAAATCAGATTTGATGTGTTTTGGGTCCAGCATGTTAAAATGCAAAATAATAATCAGGTCATAGAGGTGATGTTAGAGACCATTAAAGAAGTATTCAAAAACTGAGCCCAGTACTGCCAAGGGTTAAAAGTCTTCAGTTATTGACTGCACTGTTGTGTAACTGCAGATTACTATTTGGCTTTAAAATAAGCATTAGGCACTCATTTTATGGAACGAGGACGGTTTTCACAGATACACAGGAGCGACCAAAAAGCATCCAAACATAAAGTGTCATATTATTCACTGAGAAGCAGATCAATACTGAGCCGGCACACAATCTGCCCTGATGATAGTGGAAATTGCACACGCATTCATGAGAAGTCACCTGTTTTCACTGGTGGCCAGCACTTGAATTACACATAAAAATAAACCTCAGACTGTGGCTGGGAGGCTGTATTGATTTCATTGTGCTGCCACTAATCAGCAGAGGCAGAGCTGATGGATGTGTGGCAAAGTCAGGACAACAAAGCAGAATGATCTGTTTTTTGCCACTTCCAATAAATACAGCTCCAAATTATACACAACGTGGACAAAAGTATTGGGACAACTGCTCATTCAATGTAAGGGTTTTTCCTACTTTTCTTGGAGTGACTGTCTCTATTGTCCAGGGAAGGATTTCCACTAGATGCTCTTTGCAGCATTACTGTGAGGATTTGTTTGCAGCCACAAAAGCTGTCAGGATGTTGGATGTTCAGCAACACCACTAAAGAGAACATTGTTCTAAAGAAGCTACACAGATAAGACTGTAGAGTGGTGACACTGACACTAGGGGGAGCTCTAACATTGTTCTACAGCAGCTACACTGACAAGACTGTCTGTACAGTGGTGACACTGACACTAGGGGAGCTCTAACATTGTTCTACAGCAGCTACACTGATAAGACTGTCTGTACAGTGGTGACACTGACACTAGGGGGAGCTCTAACATTGTTCTACAGCAGCTACACTGACAAGACTGTCTGTACAGTGGTGACACTGACACTAGGCGGAGCTCTAACATTGTTCTACAGCAGCTACACTGATAAGACTGTCTGTACAGTGGCGACACTGACACTAGGGGGAGCTCTAACATTGTTCTACAACAGCTACACTGATAAGACTGTCTGTACAGTGGTGACACTGACACTAGGAGGAGCTCTAACATTGTTCTACAGCAGCTACACTGATAAGACTGTCTGTACAGTGGTGACACTGACACTAGGCAGAGCTCTAACATTGTTCTACAACAGCTACACTGATAAGACTGCCTGTAGAGTGGTGATGCTGACACTAGGGGGAGCTCTAACATTGTTCTACAGCAGCTACACTGATAAGACTGTCTGTCGATGTGCCTGTAAATGTGACATTTCTTAATTTATCAGCCTCATGAATACAGGATTATTGCTTAAAAATATGAGTTGCCCAAATCATTAGTCCTATTCTTTTGGCAGCACTTTAGACAAACTGTATGTGTATTTGAACATCTGTGTCAACTTCAAGCTACTGAATGAACTCATTACAAGGGGGTCCGCAAACTTTTGGACAGTGTAAGACACACTGGCCTTTGCCAACTCGCTGTGACAGAGACCAAGTCTCAACAGCGTGACGCATGAGATAGTAAAGGGAAGAGGGATGAGTGGCAGAGAGAGAGAGAGAGAGAGAGAGAGAGAGAGAGAGAGAGAGAGAGAGAAAGAGAGAGAGAGAGGGGGGCGAGAGAGTCCCTGTCAGCTCTAAATCAACACTACAGAAGAGGCGCAGGCTCCTCAGCATGTAATCTCCACATCACTGTAGTGTCCTTGGAGACAAATATTTGAAATTTCTGCAAGCGCACTCTGCTAGAGAAGAAAAAGTGTTTTTCTTACGCTTCGCCACCTCGCTGCGGCCTGACTTTCTGCTGAGGTAGCCTGCACAACTCGCTGGCCTAATATAGGAGAACTGTCACGTCTGTAATCAGGCGATCTTTGCTTATTTAAATTTGTCTGGAGCGGCCCTCTGTCGAAATGAGATTTCCCTACACAAACTTTCCCCCCATCTGTTCAGCGCTTAAATGCCACAGAGATGTGCTGTTTATAAGGATGATGAGAAGCCTGTGTATTTGTAAGACCTTGTCGATACGATATGTATCACAATACAGGAGTTATGATAGACTATATTGTGATATTGTGATACTGTAAGATGATATAATATCATTTAAAATCTTATTTTAGAAAAACTTAGAAAAGGTAAAAGGTGCA
>BRDA01009448.1:0-12893 GCA_036984385.1 Crenuchus spilurus | reverse complement strand
CAAGCAACCAGAGACAGATGGCATTGGAGAGAAGTGACTCGTCTGTGCAGCCTACCATCACGAAGCGATGACGGCGTGTGACATGACATGACAAAACATAACCATGGTTATGGGTATAACCATGGTTATCTGTAGCATCAAAAAATTTATATTAATGTATAAATAATTTGATATCTCCATTAAACAAATTATTGTTATAAAATTATTAAAATTATAAAATTATTGTTCTCAAGGTTTATGTCTCTATAATGAAATCAATCATTTGATATTGTGATAAAACAAGTCAAATTAACTCGTTATCACAGTCATACAAATTTAAACATAGCACAGCTATGTCTTTTAAGGGCTTCCATATTTAATATCTGCGTTTAGCACAAAAAACAAAGTCGTCTGGCTTCAAAGCAGCTCCTCTCCTGTCAGACACGTCAATCTGAGAACATCAGCCGAGACGATCCAGCCTAAAGCGAAAGGTACTTTAGAAAATAAAACAGAACTGATGTAATAGTGTTTCAGGCAGGCCTGCAACCCCACCTACTACTGCAGCATGTCTTCACTGACAACTCTGAGTGAGACAAAGCATCATCAGGAGGCAGCCCACAGACCTGTCAATCACTGCAATAATCTTTTTAGAGGAGAAAACCTACACAGGCCTAGGTGTCCGGGATGGAGAGGCCTCCTTCAGTCATTAAGCCTGCTTACTCAACTGAACGGGGTGATATGTTTGATCTGCACATCAGAAAAACAGATTAGCATAACTACTGAAGCCAAAGACAGGCTCAGTGCCATCAGCTATTCATGTATCATCTGTGTTTATTCAGGACTCCAAGGTTCCCCCCCAGATCACCCTTTTTCTACAAAAGCCACCTGTCTCCACCATTCACTATGCACTGTACAGTCTATACAGTCTGTGGTCATGTTTTCTGGATTAGTGAATAGAAAACAGTTCCCTGATTACGTACATTCAGCAAATACATAGAAGCTGTGCACTAAAACATACCATGTTTACATGAATAGTTCACTCAAAAGTCATGTTTATGTTTACACTTATCTCTACAGTTGCACCACAAGTATCAAAACTTTTCAATACTTAAATTTGGCAGCTCTTTAGTCACTTTCAATACTTTATTAGTTTATAAGAATGTTGTAAAAAATTATCTGCAACAGCACACTGTCATTCCAACTGCCCTGAATATTCAATAATCAATAATCAACTTCAAGAGAAAAGTCTAAAATCTGTTTCTTGTGAGATCCATCAAATCCAGCAGACAGGATGCAGCTTAAGACGCATCCATTCTCGACCCAGTTGCTCAGGCACTGAAACGTCCCTACAGCTTCCGTTTTTATGAATATATCATTAGGCCATATTGCCATTTTAAGGAAGAAAATCTGTTCAGCTGCTCTTATTTCTGATGAGGTCAGAGTTTGACTTGACCTCTACAAGCTGGCCGGTCCCAGAGCTGATCATTATGTTAAATCACTCAAAAACTGAGACAGGAAAAGTGCTCCATAAAGCCTGTAAAGTACTCATTCATTCAGCCCTCAAATCTCATTTGTCTCTTTCATGGTCTTGAATGCTGGCTAAAAGTGAAAGAAAATGAACCATCAGATATTTTCATGATTGCTTATTAAACTTCTTTTGTAATTGGACACATTTTAGGGGACAGTTTATATGACAATATGCCAATTAAGAGCTTAATTCTGTGCTAAGTGATTATATTAGTACCTAAATCGTGGCTCACACTACAGGATAATCAGGCTATTTTGCTCCTCCTGACAATTGTAGACGGTCTCCAGATTTCAGGGTGATGGTAACCAATTATCTTCCCAGATTATCCTGTAGGGAGGGGTGCCTATAATTTACTCCTCCGATCTTCTCTCAGTGCAGTTATTTTGCATATAAAGCATGCACAGTATTGCATTTATCTACAGACCACAAATATTTTAAGGGTTATAAGGTCTGTGTTGTATCAAAGTCTATGTGATGTTACTTTTACTAACTGTGTGTATGCTGTACGGTCAGGATCAATACAGTTTCTATCTATCCATCCTTCATTTGCTCCCACCCTATTAAGTCTACATTGTCATCCCATAATTATCATGGCTGTTCACATGGGACAGGCCAGAAGTTCTGTACATTAGTATTAAGGATTGAGTTGGTATATTTTGGCGTTAATAGATAGTTAACACATAGTTTTTGCAGAAAGGCTTCATCTGTGTGAGTCATCAGGCTGCCCTATTCGCATCTTCACTTGCCAGCCACTTAACAATCATCAAGCCTCAAGATGCTGAACTTATTGACAAAAATGATGATACCTTGTAAGTGCCATTTGGGTACTTCATGAAGGACACTAGAAAGATGTCCACTGGGAGGAGAGCGGACGTGATCAGTGCGATGGCCAGAGCGCATATTGCCGTAATGGTGGAGATGACTTCACTCTCCTGTCGACTTTGGTACTTCCGAATGTAGACCCAGCAGAAGGCCAGGATAACCTGAAAACAGAGGAGAGAAATCACATTATGATCACTGACAATGTGACTATATTACAGTAAAAAAATATAATTACATTAAAGCAAATAATCTACTTAAGACATAATCAATAAATAGTTATTACATAATTAATAAATTTAAAATAATAATTTAGAATCTATAATACAATTTGTTTCCAGCTGCTGGTGTCTCTATATTATTATACATAATATGCAGGTAAAGGGCTTATGTTTTGAAGACCATATACAATATATAGCAGACAATATACAAAGTATACAAAGATAAGTAATATACAAGTAATTATAGACTCTCCATTAATTAATTTTATAAAACTGCTGATGGGAACCAGACATCACAATGTCGAAAACACAAATAAATCCACTTTATTTACTCTCTAAATGCACCAGTGATCCTACACATTATTTCTGAGGGCTTATATGCCATGTCGATTATGGTAAAATAGTGATACATTTCATAAAATCAGTTAATTTGGGGACTTTTTACAGTACACTACCTGCATGTATCCCTCCACCATGAATGGATTTAAAAAATAGTTCAAAGTCTTCTCGAAGCTACCATCAGACAGTGTGATTAATGTAATACCAGTCAGAGAGGTAACTTTAAGAAACTTCAGACATTTGGTTACCATCAAAACCCCCTGTGAACAGTTTTGTTTTAGTAAATAAACTCACACAAATGTCATATGTGTGATAGAAAAGCATAACATTTGCCTTTTAAGGCTAGTCAGTGGAGTATTACTGAGTAAAACTAATCAAATCACAAACTTCAGTACTTAGACCTCTGCAGTTTCAACGTGTTCATGTAAAAAACTGTTCTACCTAAATTCACTATAATATACAGATTTACTAAAATAATAAAGCCTTGAGTAAAATGTCTGCCTGTATTTATCTGTATTCTGATACAGATAAAACAGTTCCAGTAAATGAAAAGCAAAACTGCATTCTTTGCATTTACCCAACCAAAGTTCCTGTTTTTCTCATAGCTGAAAGAAACCACTTTGTTTACACATACACAAAATGTCCAGAAGTTTGTGGATGCCCCTTCTTAATGAATTCATTCAGCTACTTTAAGCTGACACAGATGCACACAAAGCTTGTCTCGTCCCTGAAGAGAAGTACTGCCAATAGAATAGGACTAAACATAAAAAAGTTAGCACCATGCCAGGACTAGAGGGCACAAGATTGAGCTGTGTTCTCTGCTCTACCAATACTTTTGGGATGAGTTGGTGGAGTCGGGGATGAGGTGGTGGTGCTGATCATCCAGCATCCTGACCTCACTACTCTTGCTGGCTGAATGCAATCAGATCCTCACAGCAATGCTCCAAAATCTAGTAGAAAGGGTTCTTTGGATAGCAGAGACAGTTACTCCAAAAGCAGGAGAAGCACTCTTGATTTCAGAAGAAAGATGTGTCTCAATACTTTTGTCCATAGTTATTGTGCCTACTGGCAGTATGAAGCCTGTTTTAACTCTAATAAAGAGTTGGTAATGTAAACATTAATTATGACTGTTTTCAGTGTTTCAAATCTGTTAAAAAAATGTTATACAGGGTATTTTATGGTCTGTGTAATCTGCTTTGCACTTGTTATTCTCTCCAGAAAATAAGTTAACAGTTATGTTAATTCTTTAGGTACCTCAGGGCACAGGATGAAGCTATTTCATTAAACTGGCAATTAAACGTGTAGATAAGACATAGGTGCAGATCAACAAGGTCATATTCCAGGCACACAAGCCCATAAGTGACGAGGGCACTGCTAAAACCAGCAGCCTCTGATCAGGGGATGCCATTTTCAGACAGGATCAATTAAGAGGCCTACATACTTAAGCCTCTGGCTGACTGCTTCTCCAGATCATGACACAATGCGGTGCATGTAAATGAAGGCCAAAAGCAGACTGCACAGCTAAACAGGGCTGATTACCAAAAGTTCAGCTCAAATTTAAGTTCCTGTTTAAATTTCAAGAGCAATTAGTATTGATCGCAAAACCCGTCCAGCTTTATGTTATCTGCTGTTTCATTAAAGGAAATAAATTAAAGCTTGGTCTAGCTGGAAGTAGCTGATTTAAAACTTAGAAATCAATTGTTAGAAATAAACTATTAACTAAGTTCAAATTTGGCAAACAATGTGTAGAGATGTGTTCATTATAAGTTCTTCTGCTCTCAGTAGTGTTATGTAGCTGTGGATTAGAGCAGGTCATTCTCAGGGTCCTATTTTCCCCCACTTATCACACATGTACTTTCCTGTTGTTTTCTAGTCAAATCTGACCCATTTCACTTATTTATGAATTTATATATAAATATGTATTATTATTTAAAAATTATCAACTTATTTTTACTGGAGAAAGCTTCAGCTATGTAAACACAACCAATTATTATTTAATTATAATGAAACAATATATAATTATCATTATTTTATTAAGGCCTCTCTAAATGTTTCATATGTGGTGTTCTGGGTCAAATCTGACCCTGCAAAGCACATTAAAGAGTCTGGATGAGTTTGATTAGGCTTCCCACAACATCTAACTTCATATTTAGTGAACAGTGACTATGTATGTAGAACAGAACTATGTAGAATAGGAACATAGAAACCTAGGAGAGCATATACGTAGAACTAGGGAACATAGGAATCTGGAAGAACACATATGTAGGACTGAGGGTCATAGGACCCTGAATGAGAACATATGTAGATCAAGGGAACATAGGACCCTGGGAGAACACATATGTAAAGCTGAGGAACATATATGTAGAACTGCAGAACATAGTACCCTGGAAGAGCACATACGTACAACGAAGGAACATAGGACCCCGGGAAAACACATATGTAGAAATGGGGAACATATGACCCTGGGAGAGCACAGATGTAGAAATGGAACATAGGACCCTGGGAGAACACATATGTAAAACAACAGAACACAGAACCCTGGGAGAGCACGGACACAGAAATGGGGAACATAGGACCCTGGGAGAACACATATGTAAAACAACAGAGCACAGAACCCTGGGAGAGCACGGACACAGAAATGGGGAACATTGGACCCTGGGAGAAAACATATGTAAGACTGAGGAACAAAGGACCCTGGGAGAGCACATGTACATAGCTAGAACCGTGAGAAGGATTTGTGTTTATTAGACATGAACTCAGACTTACTCTCAGATTTTAGGAACATTGTCTATATTACTTATTTACTTATTATTTGTACTTTACTTTTATATGTTTAAACAACACTAGAGACAGACCAACCTGGAAACAAATTCTGAGTGCATAAACATACTTGGCCAATAAATCAGATTCTGGTTCTGGTTGTGACATAAACCTCTAACAACAGATTAGCTTATTGGCTAACTAGCTTAGCTCAGCTGTACTAAACATGTTAGAGCTGCTGTTCGGACACTTTTTCTAGCTCATAAACACACAGACACAGTAACTGTAAAGTATTCTGCAAAAACAGAGCAGTCTTACCAGCAGAACCAGAGTAAATATAGACCAGCCCAGTACAGACTCTGTCAACACAGCTGTAGTGGAGGCCGCCATCGTGTCTTCACTTCCTGCAACAAACACAACGCCGGTCACGTGACTCCTTACGCCAGTTACATCATTACATTTATAAATATTAAAATAAAATACTGCAAACCATTTATTATTTTTAGAAATATTTTACATTAAATACTGAATAAACATTATTATATTTATACTAATTAAAAATAAAATACTGAATAAACATTACATTTATATAAATATAAAATAAAAAACTATTACTTTTTATAGATATGAAAGGACTTATAAAAATGTAAGTTTAGTACTGAATATGATTATTATTTATAGAGGTTAAAGGAAAATATTGAAATACTACTTATAGACATTATTAAAATATTAAAATAAAATGCAATACAATAAAATAATGAATAAAAAGCATATACATTAACATACGATACTTAATAAGAATATTATTTGTAGATGTTAAAGTAAATACCGATCAATAAAAATTTATGAACAGGCATAGAGCACAGTCAATTGCTGGCAATAACAAGCAGCTAGCTACCTTAACTAGCTAGCTAACCTTATTAGATTAAACTAGATAACGGTAGTTAACATTAGTATGTTAGCTTATATTACATTACTAAAATTTACATTATTACTAAACTAACCTTAATTTAAGCAAACCATGTAAACCTGCCAGCCTTAGCTAGTTTAATATGATTGTTTTAACAACTGCGAGGGAACATTTTAAATAGCTACACTAGCTAGGTAGTTAGCTAACATAGCCTGTCACTGTGCTCTGTGAAACTGCTGACAAAACATTGTATATTCACTCAAAGTAGAGTTGAGACTGATAGTTTAATCTTATTAACTTTGTCTGATCTACGTTTATGTCTGGATTATATTTGAGCTAAATTACATATTTTAGGGTGACCAAACGTCCATATTTCCCGGGACATGTCCGTATTTCACGTCCTGTCCGGGCGTCCTGGGTTTTTTTTTTAAAGTGAGGAAATGTCCTGGTTTTTAAATTACCTTCATTGGACCATTAAAATTTTAATTTACAGGCACTAGGGCACTGCTCACGGCGATGTGTGTCACGTAATCCCTGAACCGCGTCAGTCAGGGCAGCCCTGTTCTTAATCAGAATGTAGACAGCGTGACTTTCAGTACGCAAGCAACATGCCGAAGCGCAAGTGTATGTTTACCGACGATTTACAAAAGAGTTTCCCCGCTTTCAGACCGGGTCGAGACAAATGGGAAGCCTTATGCACAGTGTGTTATTGTTATTGTGTGTCATTTGTTAATGTATTTTTTTACAATAGCCTACAGAACAGACAATATTTCGTTCGTTACTGAGGGTAACTTGGAGTTGAGAGTTATTGTTAACTTTTGTTGTTAAGTGAGGGATGTTTAGATGAGACATTATTTATTTCATTGTGCTATTCATTCATTACAGGAAATGTTAATTTAGTCATTTTGAATAAATGCATTGTGAATAAAATTATCATGTTATTGGAGTTTTTGTCGTTGACTTTTACTGAAAAACATTTTTAATAAACCAACTGTAAATATCATGTTATTGTAGGTGGGCCTATGTTAAGTGAGTGTGTAAACCCCCCACCCCCCACCCCCACCCCAGCTCCAAGGTGTCCTGGTTTTCCCAAATGAAAATATGGTCACCCTAACATATTTACAGCACTCACATAGCTAACTGCCCCAACACAACCATTTGTCCAATCATCTGAAGTTCAATACTGTACTTCACCAGATCCATGTAACCACATAAACTAGCAAATAAAAAGCAGCCTGACCACCAAAAATGTCAATTTTCTATAGCTTATAATTTAATTGTACAAAGTCTGTTTTGCTGTTATAAACCATGTGTGTGTGTGTGTGTGTGTGATAGTTTTTTCCTTCTTGTTGTTGTTCACCTCTGTGCACTATGAGACACTTTAACAAAAAGCAAATTCTTTGTATGTGTGAGCATACATGGCCAATAAAGCCTGATTCTGATTCTGATATATTTATATTTTTTTTAAATGAGAAAGCTTAAAGAATGACTAGGGGAAGCCTGGTGGCTTAGTGGTGAGCACGTTCACCTCTCAGCACTGAGGTCTTTGGTTCGAGTCTCCATCTGAGCGGACTTTCCATTTGTCTGCGTAAGTTTTCTCTCAGGGTCTCTGGTTTCCTCCCACAGTCCAAAAACATGGAAGTCAGGTGGATTGGGTACTCTAAATTGTCCATGTATATGTGTGTGTGTGTGCACCCAGCGATGTATTGGTGCCCTGTCCTGGGCTTAATTGCATAGTTTAATGCCCTGTCCTGCGCCCAGTGAGGGGGTAGGGGACTAACCGTGACCCTGATAATTAAGTAAGGACATTTTATTTGTATAGCACATTTAAAGCCAAAGTGCTTTACAAGGAAAACAACTCTTCCAGACACCACATAATGCAACAAAAACAGACAAATACAAGACAAACATCAATCAACAGGTTAGCAGCTGCTGAAAGCCTGCCGATAGAGATAAGTTTGAAGCTTGGATTTAAAAACAGTTGCGGATGGGGCAAATCTAATGTCATTGAGAGCCCATTCCAGAGCTTTGGTGCAACAACAGCAAAGGCACAATCTCCTTTAGATTTAAGACGAGTCCTTGGGACAGACAAAAGTGACAGTGCAGAAGACCTTAGAGATCTTGTGGGTGAGTACATGTTAAGCATGTAGGTGCACAACCATTCAAGGCCTTAAAAACCATCAATAAAATCTTGTACTGGATTCTGTAATGCACTGGAAGCCAATGGAACAGGCCAGGACTGGGGTGATGTGCTCTCTTTTCTTTGTACCAGTTAGTAATCTGGCAGCACTGTTTTGAACTAGCTGTAAACATGAGAGAGATGCTTAATTTATTCCCACATACAGTGCATTACAGTAATCCAGCCTTGATGTCACAAAAGCATGGATGACCCTCTCCAAATCAGAGGTATTCAGAAATGATTTTAGTCTGGAGATCATTCTGAGCTGGAAAAAAAACAAGACCTGACCACAGCATTTACTTGCTTATCAAATTTTAAATGAGAATCAAAAATGACCCCAAGCTTCCTCACCTGAGGCTTTAAGAAAGGAGTTAAGGGGCCAAGGTTTACCTCTAAGCTGTTAGATGAAGTAGAGGGACTAATATAACCTCAGTTTTGCTCTCATTTAACTGAAGAAAACTATGAGCCATCCAATTCCTAACCTCCGTGATACACTCATTAAGTCTAAATTATTATTTTTTTCATGGCAAGATGGCGGCGCACAGTAGTGCTGCGGCTTCTCACGCTCCCAGCGTACCCAGTTTTTAGTAGTTTATGTCGGTTTACATCGGTTCTGACTCTGAATTCACGCGCCCTAGGCAGTTGAGTTACAGTCGAACCGATCTCATGCAGATTAGACACAGTTTAGCCACAGAAACAGCAACTTTGGACAACAACATTCGAGCTAAGCTAGGCAGGCTACAGCTTCTCCAGACACCGGCCCGCTGGAGCGGAACTCACCCCAGCAGGAGGAGACGAGACCTGCGTCAGAAGTGAGTAAAATGGGGCGGCGTGCTAGCTAGGCTAAGAGCTAACGCAAACTGCCCCCCGATCCCATCTCTTTTCCTTTCCAACGTCCGCTCTCTAGACAACAAGCTGAACCTCCTGCAGCTAAGGATGAATGTTTCTGTAGAGATGAGGAACTGCACGGTGATCTGTCTCACAGAAACATGGCTGAACCAGACCATGCCGGACTCAGCCTTCCAGCTCGCCGGCCGGCAGCTCTTTCGAGCAGACCGTACTCAGCAGCAGCCCGGGAAAAGCAGAGGGGGTGGCTTAATAATCTACGTCAATGAAGGTTGGTGTATAAACTGTGTGTTAGTAAACAGCCACTGCTCTGAGGTAATAGAACTGTTGACTATCAAGTGTAGGCCACATTATCTCCCTCGTGAAATCACGGCTGTGTTTGTCATAGCTACATACATAGCACCAGATGCTAATGCTAACAATGCACTGAAGGAGCTCCATGACAACATTAGCTCACTTCAGAACAAGCATCCGGAGGCGTTTTATATGGATGCGGGTGACTTTAACCATGTAGACATGACGAACTCAATACCGAGGTTTCATCAGCATGTGAACATTCCAACACGGGGAAATAACACACTCGACCATGTATACAATAACATCAAAGACGCTTATCGAGCCGTCCCCCGCCCCCACCTAGGACTGTCTGATCATATCTCCCTATTAATGGTTCAGAAATTCCACCCCTGACTGCAATGCTCCCAAGACCCACACAAAAGACCATCACTGTGTGGCCCAGCGACACAGATGCTGTGCTGTAGGACTGCTTTGAAAGCACAGGCTGGCAGGTTTTCAAGGAGGCTGCTGAGAGTGAGGGGGAACTGGACCTAGAGGATTATACATCTGCTGTCCTCGGGTACATCAGCAAGTGTGCAGATGACATCACCACCACCAAGATTGTGACCTGCTACCCGAACCAGAAACCCTGGCTGAATGCAGAGGTGCGCTCTCTGCTGAAAGCTAGGGATGCTGCCTTCAGGTCTAGCGAACCACAGGAACTCAGAAGGTCTAGAAAAGAGCTGACTGCAGGTGTAAAGAGGGCAAAAGCTGCATATGCTCAGAAAATCCAGGGACATTTCACCTCCCAGGATCCAAGGAGCATGTGGAAGGGCATAAGGTGCATTACGGACTACAAATCAAAGGATGCACAATCCCCCAACGACCCCTCCCTGCCAGAGGCTCTCAACGAATTCTACGCCCAGTTCGAGAACCCCAACTCCCTCCCCAAACACCAGACTCACCCTGACACCTGGAGAAATGCCCATCAGCGTGACTCCAGCTGAAGTAAAAAGGACCCTGAGGGGAATCGACCCTCAAAAGGCGGCCGGCCCCGACAACATCCCTGGCTGGGTGTTAAAGGACTGCACGGATCAGCTCTCCATAGTCCTGGCGGACATCTTTAACACCTCCCTCAGCCAGGCAGTTGTCCCCACCTGCATGAAGACTGCCACCATCATTCCAGTCCCCAAGAGCTCCACAGTGACGGTCTGAATGACTACCGGTCAATAGCCCTCACGCCGATAGTCACAAAGTGCTTTGAGTGACTGGTCATGTCCCATATCAAAGCCACCATCGACATCACTGTGGATCCCCACCAATATGTCTACAGGAAGAACCGTTCTACAGAGGACGCCATTTCCTGTGTGGTCCACACTGCCCTCACCCACCTGGAACAGAAGGACTCTTATGTCCGTCTGCTCTTTGTGGACTTCACATCAGCCTTCAACACAATGGTTCCTCAAACTCTGACTCACAAACTCTTTTCATTCGGACTGAATGCCTCCCTCTGCAACTGGGTCCTGGACTTCCTGACCAATAGACTACAATCTGTTAAGATCCACAAAATCACCTCCTCCACCTTAACCTTAGCTCCCCCCAGGGCTGTGTGTTAAGTGCCATCCTGTTCACTCTGCTCACATATGACTGCTCACCTACCCAACCAGGCTTTCATATTGTGAAGTTTGCAGACGACACAGCTGTGGTCGGATGCATCATAAAGAATGATGAGTTTGGCTACAGGCAGGAAGTGAAAAACCTGCAGGGCTGGTGCAGAAACAACAACCTCTGCATCAATGTAAAAAAGACGAAGGAGATGATTGTGGACTTCATAAGAAGCCAGCGTGCCCACCCCCCCTGCACGTTGGAGGATCTGAGGTGGAAGTTGTCCCCAGCTACAGGTACTTGGGTGTACACCTGAATGACAACCTCACCTGGAGCAACAACACTTCCAGTCTGGTTAAGAAGGCACATCAACGGCTGTACTTCCTCTGACGGCTGAGGCGAGCTGGTTTCGGAACCTCAGTTCTCAAATCGTTCTACAGATGCATGGTGGAGAGTGTCTTGTTCTCGAGCATCACTGTGTGGCATGGCAGCTGCTCTGCTGCAGACAGGAAATCTCTGCAGAGGGTGGTGAAAGCTGCACAGAAGACCATTGGAGCCAGCCTGCCCACCACCACGGACATCCACACCTCTAGATGCAGGAAAAGGGTCACCTGCATCATGAAGGACTCCACCCACCCAGCACACTCACTTTTTGTCCCACTCCCCTCTGGCAGGAGGCTGCGGTCCATAAAGTGCAGAACCACTAGATTGAAGAACAGCTTCATTTGTGAGGCTGTCAGACTCTTGAACTCCACTTAAGAACACACGCACTGCACTGACACTGACACTTTATTACACTTGGTCACTTTAACTTAACTGTATGGTGCAATATTTATTCTTTAACCAGTCATTCATAAACTAATCTCCCCACACCATACTCAATACTCTGGACATTGTACAGACCAAATTGCTGCTCATATGACATACTGCTATGCATAGTGTACAGTCTATATTTACATGTAAAGTCTATTTTATCTGTATATCTGTTTATACCCACAAATACTTCTTATTTAATCTATATTTACAAACCGGATTCCAAAAAAGTTGGGACACTAAACAAATTGTGAATAAAAACTGAATGCAATGATGTGGAGGTGCCACATCACCTTTTTTATTCAGAATAGAACACAAATCACAGATCAGAAGTTTAAACTGAGAGAATGTAACATTTATGGGAAAAATATGTTGTTTCAAAATATCATGGCATCAACAAATCCCAAAAAAGTTGGGACAAGGCCATTTTTACCACTGTGTGGCATCCCCCCTTCTTCTTACAACACTCAACAGACGTCTGGGGACAGAGGAGACCAGTTTCTCAAATTAAGAAATAGGAATACTCTCCCATTCATGTCTAATACAAGCCTCTAACTGTTCAATCGTCTTGGGCCTTCTTTGTCGCACCTTCCTCTTTATGATGCACCAAATGTTCTC
>BRDA01009447.1:18765-36434 GCA_036984385.1 Crenuchus spilurus | reverse complement strand
GATTTTTCATCAAGAATTCTCTTTCTGCTGTTTTTTATGTGCATTCCTCTGCTCTTTGGAAGAGCACAGATGTTATTGTTTTTCAACCAGGACTTATTTTAGCTCTTTGATGGAGAGAGAACTAGCACCTGTACAGACTTTCTTCATCAAAGCAGGGAAGGAAAAACCTTAAAGTTAAAGTTGTGCAGGTCTTAGATCCATTCTTTCTATATTATAAATCATAAGTGCTTTTAATTCTTCCTTTGGATGAACTCTACCTTTTGTAAGTACAGTGGTAACCCTACTTACGAGTTTAATCCGTGCAGGAGCCGAGCTCGTTAGCTGGTTTGCTCGTTAGCTGGTTTGCTCGTTAGCTGGATGCATTTTCCCCATAAGAATACATGTAAAACTGATTAATCCGTGTCAGCCGGCCAATATACAGTATACTTTAATATGTAAATAATGTGTTTATATGGGTTTTTAAAACATAAACGAGACGACGACGGTGCTCGTGTAGGCTGGTGGCTAAGGAGGACAGGAGGACGGGCGTACGTGTATGGCATGGTTACACTTATCATATGAAAAGTAAAAGTAAAATGTATCTAACTTTCTTGTTCACTACCTTTTGCTGTCTTTGTGTCACTTTCACTAGCACTTTCACTTTCACTGGACAGCGGTCAAAGGTAATGACTGACCTCTTCTTCTACGCTAGCATCTAGGGGATGCTACGACCGCCGCGCCCCTAGCGGTTGGCATACTTGAACAATTTTAGGCTGCTCGTTACTTGGAATTTTATTCGTTACCTGGAACAAAAATATTCAGAGATCTCGACTCGTTACCTGGAATACTCATTAGTGGGGATGCTTGTAGGCAGGGGTACCACTGTACTGCACATCATTTGACTGATAAATAATTAAGCTGTATAATGAACAGGATGGACAGTCTCAGGATGTTTTGAGTGTAGATGCATCTTATTTAGACTGAATCTTTTTCATGTGTCTTTTTAGAGTTGTGTGTAAACTCCGAGACAGATGCTTCCATTTGGAAAAGTTCTTCTGCAGATTGGGAATTGCAGAGCTGCCAATTAAGCATCAAGACCATGTGAATTGTTCCTTGTATTTTTGTAATAGATCCCCTCTGTGGACATTGCTATATATTGCTATATGGCTAAAGCATGTAACTCTGGAAATGCAGTGCATAAAGTATACAGAAACCAATATACCACCACTGGCCACTTAATGAATACACTGTATTCATTTACCCACACTGCATGTACTACTGATGGCAGTTCCATTATCACATGCTGACACTTTATGGCAACCGACCACAATTTCTCAAAAGTACAATATACATTAAATTAAATGAAACTCATTGTTGCCATATGTTACAGGTCCACCCAGTCTAGTAACAGGGACACCAAAGTGGTCCACTACTTCTATTAAATCATCTTTTCTATAAACATCAAGAGCAGCAACACTAGGAGAGCGCAAAAAATCCTGTATATTAAACTGAGCCATCATAAGGGTTACCCATACAACGCCCAACACAACTAAACTCGAAAGCACTATTTCACTCCACTGAAACACAATCACACCATGGGGCAGGAACATGCCAATTTTAGGCAAATCCCGGACGAGCCCCCATTTGTTACAGGTCTGCCCAGTCTAGGAGTGAGGGTGGAGTAACAATAATTAAAATTTACCCCAGGTGAGACCGTGTTATCAGTAGAAGTGAATGTAGTGTAACGAGACAAGACACAGAAAAGAGAAAAGTTTCTCAGCGACAGCCCAGAAACCTGGCTGATCTGGAGAAGATCTGTGTGGAGGAATGGGCCACAATCCCTGCTGCAGTGTGTGCAAACCTGGTGAACAACTACAGGAAACGTTTGACCTCTGTAAAGGCTACTGTACCAAATATTAACACTGATTTTCACAGGTGTTCAAATACTTATTTGCAGCAGTAACACACAAATAAATGATAAAAAAATCATACATTGTGATTTCTGGATTTGTTCTTTTAGATGATGTCTCTCACAGTGGACATGCAGCTAAGATGAACATTTCAGACCCCTCCATGATTTCTAAGTGGGAGAACTTCAGAGTGTTCAAATACGTATTTTCCTCACTGTACATTAATGTTTTTTTCTTTGCATAAATATTAATAACAAACTGGACTTTCAAATGTCAGGAAGGTGAAAAAATGTGTAAATTACAAAAATAATGTTTTACTTACGTAATACACTCCAAATGTGCCTTTAACCACATGTTGTAGCCTGAGAACCCAAATAAGAGTTGTGTATACATTTCTTTAGTATAACATTGTTTGTAGTCATATTTATATATAATGAAGTATGAAGCTGGTTTATAAAGGTTAAGGGGATGCTGTGAGTTGTTAAAGAGGCTCTCAATCCATCCATCCATTATCTGTTTAATCCTGATCAGGGTCACGGTTTGTTGCCTACCCCTCACCGGGTGCAGGGCTAAAGAGGCTCTCAGGGACCCCAAATAGAACATAGGGTTAATCACTTCATCACTGGAGATGTGACATCATTTCCTGGTGATGTCAGTTCCGGTGGTGATGCAGTGCAGAGGAGCACATTCATGAGAGCAGCAGTGGAGACAGAGCCTTTAAACAAAAGGACTGCTGAGGTAAATAAATATCAGCTTTGAGAAATGATCTTCTGTCAGTGTCTGCAGCTGTAACCTCTCCTTTCTCTGTGTAGCCCAGTAACACACACACACACACACACACACACACACACACACACTAGTTTAGATAATTCTCATTGCTCATCTTTTATGAATCACTTTAAATTTGACTGTTTCTGATGCGATACATTTCCTTAAATTTTTTTAATTAATTAATTTCACTTCTGTGTTGGAAAAATAATCAGACATTACTTTGCTATAAAACATGTTCTGAATAAACAAAAAATAATATGTCAACATTAAAACTATCTTCACGTTTATACAGTATACACAGTATCAGTCACAAGTTTGGACACACCTTCTCATTCAATGTTTTTATTATTTATGTCCCTTAATGGTAAATGAACACTGAAGTCATCCAGACTCTGAGTGAACACATAGTGAATCATGTAGTAAACTTAAAAGTGATAAACAAACCAAAACATGTTTTAGATTTTACTTCAAAGTAGACACACAACTGATGTCTCAAACACATTAAGAGGCAAGAAATGCAAGTCATGAACACTTGACAAGTCACAGCTGTTAACTGAAAGCCATTCCAGGTGACTACCTCATAAAGCTGACTGAGAAAATGCCAAGAAAGCTGCATCTAAGCCAGAGGTGCCTACTGTGAAGAATGTCAAATATAAACATGTTCTGGTTTGTTTACTTGTTTGTTTAGTAAATAATTACAGATGTGTTTACTCAGAGTCTGGATGTGCAGCAGGTGTGTCTAAACCTTTGGTACTGTACATGAGAAGAAATGATCATTTTAATGATGTCTGGGAAGACAAAAGTTACTAAATACGGTGGTAACCCTACTTACGAGCATCCCTACTAACGAGTATTCCAGGTAATGAGTCGAGATCTCGGAATATTTTTGTTCCAGGTAACGAGTAAAATTCCAAGTAACGAGTAGCCTAAATTAGTTCAAGTATGCCAACCGCTAGGGGCACGGCGGTCGTAGCATCCCCTAGATGCTAGCGTAGAAGAAGAGGTCAGTCATTACCTTTGACCGCTGTCCAGTGAAAGTGAAAGTGCTAGTGAAAGTGACACAAAGACAGCAAAAGGTAGTGAACAAGAAAGTTAGATACATTTTACTTTTACTTTTCATATGATAAGTGTAACCATGCCATACACGTACGCCCGTCCTCCTGTCCTCCTTAGCCACCAGCCTACACGAGCGCCGTCGTCGTCTCGTTTATGTTTTAAAAACCCATATAAACACATTATTTACATATTAAAGTATACTGTATATTGGCCGGCTGACACGGATTAATCAGTTTTACATGTATTCTTATGGGGAAAATGCATCCAGCTAACGAGCAAACCAGCTAACGAGCTCGGCTCCTGCACAGATTAAACTCATAAGTAGGGTTACCACTGTATATATTGTTGAATAAAACTACAGTACAGCGCCTTTTCTTGTCTTATTCTCACTTTTAAGACATTCAAAACTGTGTCTTCACTGTAATGAGTAATAAGCTGTGCTGGAATGACGCAGGCTAGTAAAGTCTGCTTTTAACCGGTCTTTTGGGACTATAGAGAGCTTCCTTTTCCTTTAAGTGTAAAGTTCCTGAAGTCATGTATGTATGTAAGCTGCTGTAGAGAACCTGGGCTTTACAGAACTTGTACAGGTAGAGCAGCTCAGTATGGGTCTCTAGTGGCTGGAAGTCTATTGAATCACAAGCTTTGCTGCACTTGCAGCGTTGCTGAAAGCCTGTAACAGTAATGTTTAAGGCAGGTTAACAAGCAGGTTCACCCGCTTACAGAATGATTTATACTTCTCCACTTCCCCTTCAGATTCTCCCACAGCAGCCTTGAAAAGAAATCAGTAGCCTAACACGTCGCTCCTTTTGCTGATGACACACACACACACACACACCTCGCTCTATGTTGACTCATGTGCTCACCTGATGCCTCAGCTCTCAGCAGGCTCTCTCTGGGTGTCTCAGTTCAGAGGAGAGTGTAAGCAGTGTGGTGATGAGTACTAAACACTCTCACTTCTCAGCCGCAGGTTAACTGTGTTACTGCACAAACACAGAGGCGTCTGTTATAAAACACAGCCATACAAACACTTTCATGTTTCCCAAAAGAGCATCATAACATCTTCTCAGGAGAAATGAATCACGTCCTGAGTGACACGATGTTTATATTAAAGTGAGAAAACCTGACAATGAGTGGATCCATTCATACCAGCACAACACACACTAACGCACCACCACCACATCCATGTCACTGCAGTGCTGAAAATGACACAACACCCAAACATCTGCTCGGTCACGATCTGTAGAGCACTGAGGAAGACAGGGGCCTTACAAAGTGTGCAGATGGACTAGTCAGTAAGTGTAGAAATACAAACATCCATCCATGCGTCCATCCATCCATCCATTAATATTTATGTCTGTCCATTTATCCATCCACCCATCCATCCATGTATACATTCATCCATCCATCCATTAATATTTCTGTCTGTCGGTCTATTTATCTATCCATCCACCCATCCATTAATGTCTCTGTCTGTCCATCCATCTATCCATTAATCTCTGTCTATCTATCCACCCATCCATTCATCTGTCTGTCTGTCCATCCATCCATCCATCCATTCATCTTTCTGTCTGTCCATCCATCCATCCATCCATTCATCTCTCTGTCTGTCTATCTATCCATCCATTCATCTGTCTGTCTGTCCATCCATCCATCCATCTATTAAGCTCTCTGTCTGTCTATCTATCCATCTATTAATCTTTCAGTCTGTCTGTCTATCTATCTATCATCCATCCATCCATCTATTAATCTGTCTATCTATCTACCCATTTATCCACCCATCCATTAATCTCTGTCTGTCCATCCATCCATTCATCTCTCTGTCTGTCTATCTGTCATCCATCTATCCATCCATCCATCCATCCATTCATCTCTCTGTCTGTCCATCCATTCATCTCTCTGTCTGTCTATCATCCATCCAACCATCTATTAATGTCTGTCTGTTCATCCATCCATCCATCTATTAATCTGTCTGTCCATCCATTCATCCATCTGTCTATCCATCCATTTATCCATTCATCCCTCCATCCATCTATTAATCTCTCTGTCTGTCCATCCATCCATCCATTCATCTCACTGTTTATCTCTCTCTATCTGTCTGTCTGTTCACGTGTCTGTCTTTCTCTCTTTCTCTCTACACACATGTACATATACAGACACAAAGCAAACTCAGTTACTCTTCACATCAACATTCTGACTAACACTAATGTAACGTGTGTGTTCAGGCACTTTTCATATCTACACAATGAAGTCAGTGTAACCAAGTCAGTGTGAACCATTTCTATCCGTCTGGTCTTCACGTTTTCAAATGACAAACAAAACAAGGCGGAGATAAAAGGTTTTGCTGTGACTGAACATGAAGTTATTTTATTTTAGGCTGTAAAATGGCAGAACGTGAGTTATGAGTGTAGTCTAAGGGGTAACCCTACATCCCATGAATGCCAGTTTTAGTGTGTGGTTTTTGTGTGTGTTAGCATAAGAGCTCATGAATAAATCAGTGACACACACAATGATTCACGAAGCTGTCTGTGCACCAATCACTGCTTTTCTTCCTGACTTAGCGAAGTGTGAATGACTTAAACATGTGCCGACTGCTATAATATTACATCTATCTACACACTTTTTCTCTTTACACACCTGTAAGAAATTAGCCAGGGAGAGAGAGAGAGTCAAGAAAAACATCACACTTTTGATTTAGACTTGTTTACATTTAAAACATCCACTTTTTTAGCCCACACGTGTGTCCACATAACAGATTCAGAAACGCACCCAATCGACGTGTCATTAATTCAGGCTATGCAGCACATCTGGCTTTTAGCACCAAGATGCAAACTTCATGTGGCTGACAAAAGCCCCTCCCACAAATATGAGAACCAATGACTGCAGTGTCATGCTGGTTTCTTTTGAACAGCTAGTCTAGTCTGTTTTGGTGAAGAGAGAGTTGAGTCAGAAGGCAAAGCTCTGTTTACCGGTCGGTTTACGTTCCAACCCTCACCTGGTCATGAGCTTCGTAATGACCAAAAGAACGAGTACAGGTGGCCGAAATGAGCTTCCTTCGTAAGGTGGCTGGGCTCTCCCTTAGAGACAGGGTGAAGAGTTCGGACATCCGAGAAGGGCTCGGAGTAGAGCGGCTGCTCCTCCACGTCGAGAGGAGCCAGTTGAGGTGGTTCGGGCACCTGGTAAGGATGCCTCCTGGGCGCCTCCTGGATGAGGTGTTCCGGGCATGTCCAGATGGGAGGACACCCCGGGGAAGACCTAGGACACGCTGGAGAGATTATATCTCTCAGCTGACCTGGGAACGCCTTGGAATCCTCCCTTATGAGCCGGAAGAGGTGGCTGGGTCTTCTTTGATTGGGTTGTTACCTCCGCAACTCGGACAACGGATAAGCGGATAAGATGATGGATGGATGGATAGTCTAGGCAGTGAAAAAGAAGTGATAGCCTTTTGTTTACATTAGATTCAACTTCTGACCATGTCATTTGCACGGAATTCGACCTCCACATTAAACTCAGTGAAACACACACGCTAGTGAACACACTCGGCTGTGAGAACATGTGCCCAAAACGGTGGGCAGGCCTATCCATGGCGCCCAGGGAGCAGATGGGGTTTAGGGCACATCAGTCATGACCTGCCCAGGGATTAAACCAGTGACTTGTCACAAGACCAGATTCCTTAACCACTGAGCCATGACTGCCAAAACTTGCTGATGCTAAATGTTCTGTGGACCCACTCAGTGCTAAAGCCTCCCGTGTTTGTACGGGCAAGCGTGACAAGGAATTCCAAATGTGTTCTTATGGGTTTGGGCCGTTACGCTCCTACAACTTCGCTGGTATGTGGTTGGCTTTTTGCAGGCCAGGGCTTGGGGCAGTAAGGTGGACTTGGCAGTGTTGTGTGCCACCACAGTCTGTAACACACATACACGTCGGTTTTCACAAACATACTGTCGTGCACGTGTAAACACATTTGACCCTGCACTGCAGAGGATGCTTATTATCATCTGATCTGTCTCTGTTAGGTACATATTTTCATTCAAAGGCATTTTTTCTGTATTAGGAAAGCACAGAACAGTCAGCAGCAGTCAGGGCTTGTGTCAGTTAGTGAGTCTTGACACTGTTCGTTTTCTGCGGGCACTCATTTTAAACCCGACTGGACAGGCTTTTGCTATTTTTTAAACATACTCTACACTCACACACATGTACAGGCACACACAGATGTAGTGTTAGTACAGCTGGTGGTTAGATCCGGCTGCGCAGTGAGGGGTCCATGCACTGCTGTTCCGCCCTGCACTGTGTATGTGTGTGTGTACAAGTGTGTGTGCATGCTGGCATTTTCAGACAGGCCGCTCTGTTTCTATTGGCACCCGCGGGGCGAATTTGTCATTTCGCTTTTATTTGATTTTCTTCTCTGTGGTGGGATGGCTCTGCTCATTATCGCCAAGGCTGCCAAGAGGAAGAAAAAATACAGAATGAAAAGAAAAGAAAGGAGAGAGAGAGACAGAGAGAGACTGAAATACAAAGAGTGAAAGAAAAAGCAAAACAATAAAAGATATAGAAAAATTAAAAAAAATAGAAAGAGGGAGAGAGATAAGAGAGACAGAGAGATGGTGAGTGAGGAAATGACAGAAAGACTGACAATGAGACAGAATGTGTGTGAGAGAACCAGTGACAAAAAAAGATGACACACACACACAGACACAGAGAGAAAGAGAGAGAGACACATAGAGAGACACATAGAGAGAGAGAGAGAGAGAGACAGACAGACAGACAGACAGACAGACAGACAGACAGACAGACAGAGAGAGAGAGAGAGACAGACAGAGAGAGAGAGAGAGACAGACAGAGAGAAGAGACAGAGAGAGAGAGACAGACAGAGAGAGAGAGAGAGACAGACAGACAGACAGACAGACAGACAGACAGACAGACAGACAGACAGAGAGAGAGAGAGAGACAGACAGAGAGAGAGAGACAGAGAGAGACAGAGAGAGAGAGAGAGAGAGAGAGACAGAGAGAGAGACAGAGAGAGAGAGAGACAGAGAGAGAGAGAGACAGAGAGAGAGAGAGAGACAGAGAGAGAGAGAGACAGAGAGAGAGAGAGAGACAGAGAGAGAGACAGAGAGAGAGAGAGACAGAGAGAGAGAGAGAGACAGAGAAAGACAGAGAGAGAGAGAGAGAGAATATGGGGAAATACAGGAGGTGGTATTACAAGGACTGGGAAAAAGAAAAAGGTTTGATGGACTGATAATAAATCCCTTATAAACAAAATACTAAGTCGTACACTCATAGTTGTTTTGCCATTTGCTTCAAACGTGTGACAGACATAATTTTTGTGCCAGTTTAAGCTTCTGAAGGGCGGGTTTAAGACTGACTTTGGGCTGGATATTTTTTTGCACCTGGCAACCCTGCGTCTCAGTCAAGTTCGGTTGTTACATGAAGAACGGAAAATTAGACAAAATCGTTGCTGTTGGCAAAGCATGCAGTCGCATTCAAGTACACCAGTATTACAACAAACCTCATTAGGTGAGACGACATGGTGAAAGTGGCATAAAAGACACGGCACGACTAAAACACAGAAAAACAGGACTTCTTCAGCCAAAACTCGACCACAACTCAGCTACAGCCAAAGTAATAACGGCTTCAATAGCCCGGTTCATTGTCAAAGACTTAAGACCATACTGTGTGGTGGAGAATGAGGGTTTTGGGGACTTGTTTAAAACATTGGAACAATGGTAAAAAATGCTTAATTAGAGACATAATTGCTTCTCAATGATCCACAGGCGTGTAGAAACAAGCTAAAATTCTGGTGACAGCAACCTCTGCTGTGTGGGAGGGGTTTTGCATTGCTGACATGTGACACAAGACATTCAACATCTCATAGAACTTACAGCAAATAATAAAAAACAAACAAATAAATAAATGTATGCAGTCACAATGTGAAGGACAGGCTCTTTTCACAGATGTTTGGTGCTTGAAACATGGACACTTGTTCTGAGAAAACTTCATCCACTTCATCACATCCAGGATATTCAAATAATCCACCAAAATCCAGATAAAAAGCACATAAAACAAACTCAATTAGACAAAAAACACTTTTACCTGCTTGTGAACTGAGATGGGTTTTGTATCTTTAAGTTTTTTATTTGGATGAAAGAAAACACTGAAACATTCTGCAGCAGTACTACTGAATCATTCAGACAATAAAAACAGGAAGTGACATAGAACAAAGCATGATGGGTAAATACAGCCAAAAACTATTAAGAGTATAAAATTTGCTCAATAAATGATTATCCAGTGCCAAAATCACAATAAACGTCACACAATAAACTCAAGATAAAAACAACCAAAAGTAATCAAAGATTAGCAATATAAATATGTAACCAAGCCCACAGCGCCACCCAGTGGAGTAAACATTATTAACACAAAGTTTTACTGACTGCAAATACAAAATTAATTTAAAAACAAGCTGTAGCTGCCATATAATCATGGATGTAACCACTGTGATTACGATTTCTTCTCTTTAAAAGTAATAATACAATTGTAGCTAATTTCGACAAACTGTTAGCCTGACCACATAAGTTAGCTCGTAAACAAGCTATCAGACGCTCGGACTCTGTAAACCAAGTTTAGCAGCACAAACTAAACACAGCAAAACCAGCTGTTAGCATTTGATATATTAACTAATAAATAAACATAATTTAAAAGAAAACTAATTTGTCTAATGTTGCACTGGAGAGAAAGCGAGTTTAAAGGAATGTGATGTTAAGATTTTGATAAACAACAATACACAACCTCCCAGTCTCATTAAAACAGTTGAAAATGTTATAGATGAACTAAATATCACCTCAGAAACAAAATGTAGTGTAATGCACTAATGTAAGAAATAATGTAATAAATAGGATAAAGATCAAGAACCTGAACATGATGAACTACCACCAGCTCCAGCCAACCCAGCTCAATATCTCACACTTCCAACAATGCAGGAGTTTTACAGGAAATAGCTGTTTTAAACAATAACTGTCAAAACTGGCTGTTAATTTATAGCCACAAGTTGTTTTACAGTACAATGCCGTTTTTTCTGTATATAATACTATTGAAAATTGCCTGTTAATTTACAGCAATTTGTTACAGTGCAATCCAGTCCTCACCACACATATTACTATATTACCCATCTGCTCTTTTAGAAAAAGTGTCTAGGGATGTTTTTTCAGCACTCCCAAGCTTTACGTGTCATATGAAAGATGGTACCATTTATGAAGTACAGTGTCCCCATCACTGCTGTGGTCTGAGTTAATACTTCCTCTAGTAGGAGATATGGCTGCTGGCTTTTTGGGTTTTATGTTGTCTGTTATTACAGACTGACAGTAAAGGCATCACCTGAATGTTTCATACTACAATATGGATTCACTGTAAGAGTGAAGTTTGGAATCACCAGGAGGTTGTCATAGTGACCAGGTGGCCAAATTATGGGAAAGGATTGGTATTCATGCTTTAATTGGGGGCACATTAATATCAGAATAATAACCACTCACATACACAACATAGTCTAGTACAGTGGTTGTAGTACAACCTCAGTTGTTGTCATTAATCTGTTCTAAAGTGTCTGATGATAACCAAAACCAAAATAACAAAAATATATTTAATATAGAATAACTATAGTTTTACATACAGAACACAATGAGAAATAAATACAAAAGACTAATAAAATGGATAAATGAACATTTAACATCACTCTTACAGGTTTACACTGTTTTAGTTTGAGTGTTACTTTTTGGGTTCTTCTCGAGCCTTTTTTTTTGCATGAGTGATGAAATTGTGGGTGGATGCTTTGTTTTTGCAAAATTAGCTTTGAGTCATGTGAGCATGGTGATGAAAACCGGGCAGATGAATGAATAGTGGGACAAAATTTCCCTGAAAAAAGTTGACCATAACCAAATGATACGATAACCAGGACAAACGATAACCGAGGTTCCACTGTATACTACATTTGTTCTTAACAGAGAAATAATAAACAAAATACTTTGAAGAAAAGAAAGCAATCTGTGTTCAATTTCTATTTAAATGACCATTCTTATGATTAAATGGTTCCACACTTTTGTGAGCTGATAACATCCTGAAAAGCTCATCATCACATCAACCTTCCTTACATTTCTCCATGCAGGAGACGTGAACTTTAGAGCTGTGGAAAACTGAGTCTGCAGTCCACTTATGTTTTAAACATAATAATGCCATCACAGTCTTCTGCCAATTTATTCAAGGAGTTGGCTACCAAACACATGAAAATATTTGACCATCCATAACGGGAACAAGAACGAATTCTGGCATTCTGGTTAACACAGAAAAATGCTGAAAAGATGTTTGGTCATAGATTCAGTACATATTTTTGGTAATTTGTAATTTAACCCTTTCAGACCCGAATTATGTTCCAGTAATGAAAAAAAAATATACGAATGCAGTTTTCTGTCTGTAATGAGCTCCAAAACAAGACTCAGTAAAAAAAATCAAATACAATACTTTTAATGTCATTTTTTAAAATGTCCACTGCAGTGGACGGTAGGTCTTAACCATCCTTAAATGCATTGTAAAGCAATGCTATATAATCTGAATAGTTTTATGGTTTGTTTGTATTTCCTTTTTGATCATAAACCTGGTCCATAAACTAAAACTGCTATCCAAATTTTGGGAACATCTCTCATTATGAAAAATAGTATATAACATGAAACAAGGAGAAATTAGTCAAAATGATGGTTGCATTTATAAAAATAGTATTTCATATATACTATTATATATACTACAAATATTTGCAAAAATAGCTATAGGTTCATATTTTTATTTTTATGGACAACACTGGGAGTATTGGAGTAACAATGTTTAACAGACAGTTACGCTCACCTACTCGTGAGAGTCTTGCACTCTCTGCATCTTCATCATCACCATCATCATCTCTAATAAAGTTTTCAATTTCTGATATGTTTCTGGTGCCAATTAACTGAAGCACTTCAAGTGCTGTGTACTTTGTAGAATAAATATTTGTAATCTTATTTTACACTGTATTTAACAGATTATTTGTCTGTATACACTGCAATTGCATAGTAGAGCTTTAACAGCAGCACTAAAAAACATGCCATTAAGACCCACTGTCCACTGCAATGGACAACAAGATAAAAAAAAAAATTCTGTGTTTAACTTTCTGATTTTACTGATACTGAACTTTTTATTTCACAAACCATCCCTTAAGATTAAAATTAACTCATAACATGAAGAAAAAAAGTATTCTAAAATAGATAAAAGTTAGTTAAAATGAACCCTTACTCTTCCTCTTTGGCTGGAGTGCTGCCATTGCTAACTTCAGTGTGCTTTTTTTTGTTCCCAAGGCAGTGGGCGGGGCTAAGCTGTTATTTGATAGGTTGGTAAATGTCTGTTCTGATGAACAACAGATCTCATTTGGTCTTTTGTGCAACAAAACAAAAAAAGGAAGAAAACATGTGATGTCCATTGCAATGGACGCAGGTCTGAAAGGGTTAACTGGCTAAATATTGCTTGGGTTAAGACCTATAATGCCAAACAATGGCACAGGGACTGTAACCAAAAAAACATCTATGAATGGTTTAGTGCAGGACAAAAAAAGTGATCAGCTCTTTACAGAGCATTTACTCTTCACATGCTAAGAGATATACACTGTATTCACTTCAGTCATATGTGTGAAATGAAGATAATTCATCATGGATGATAGACCGGTGTGAATTTAAGCTGCATATACAAATGCACTGTAGCAATATTACAGTCATGGGAAAAAAGACTTGCTGCATAATTATGCCTGCAGTGCTGATGAAGCAAAACAAACCATCTTGACCTGATGGGATGCCTTTGAGGCTTTGAAAGGTATCTTTGCGAGTGGAAAAGATGTTCTGTGAAAACGGAGAGCTTCATGATGTGTTAGACTCCTTCCAAAGCTCTCTGTTGCTTCCCCTAACCTTAATGAGTTGAGTGGAATGCTGTGGTTCTGATGTGTGCGGTCATCATTCGCGTATTGTTCCCGCGCCATCTCGACTGAAGCCCACGGAACAAACCTTGGGGCCATGATGTCATGATGCTTTTGGTAACCACGGCGCCGTAGAGGCCCCAGGCATGACCTTCTGCTGACCGCCTCATTCCCAATCCCCACTAAAACCACTCCAGCCTTTATGCATTCCAGGTTGATTTGATGTAACAATATTTGGACGACAATTTTGAAATGATGTCATAACCTGTCCTCACCTCTCAGGCACCGCCGTATTTGTAAACAAATCATTTGAATCTTATTTCAACATAAAAATCAAATCACGAAGAACACTGGGGGGGGATAAAATGTTTTGAAACTCATGTTGCCTCCAGGGGCTTAGTACAGTTGCAGTCACTGGACCCTGTAACCTAGATTTTGCTCTCCTTCTTCTCTCTTCTGGTAAGTTTCACACCACAAATATTCCAAATGTAGAGGTTCACTGCAATAGGCAAATATAAAGAATAGTCCCAAGTTCTTGTTCTTTTACTATCTGAGGTTAAATTTTGGCATGCGAGGGAATCTCCCAAGTGTGTGTGTGTCCTTATTTGTTTGTGTGGCCGTTTATATAGCTCATTTGCGCTTTGTGTCAGATGGAAAACATGAATATGTTGACACTGTGGGGATATCTGGTCCATTTCCCTCAGGACAATCCTTATTTTTGTAATATTTGCAAAACATGCAGCTTTTATGTGAGAAATTAAAAGAGCCAAAAACACTTTTAAGTAGGTTCTACGTGTGTTCTGTTTTGAGTTCTGCATAATTTGCCCTCAAAACACAGTTACACTCCTGGGTTCTGGCTTATCTGTATCTATGTTTCTATATCAATGACTCAGAGAAACATCCATCACTGCCAGAAGTGAAACCACCAATGTTTCCACCAATCACATTCACTGTATAATTAACGACGCCGCAGCTATAACAAATCACGGCACTGGTTTTAAGACATTTTGACACTTGGATTCTAAAAAATGGAAAATGCATTCAGTAAAGGCTTTCGAAATTCCCTAGTCATTTACTAGGCTATGGGAACCTGCACATCTAGCATCTGTGTGATTGTATGCCTCCATGGCTTTGTGGCATTTTGCCTTTTAATGTAGAGTGCCCGGAAGAAAAGAAACAATACATGAACACACTTGCCTTCCAAATGAGGGTCCTCAGATTCCCCCCCTGGCATTCAAATGAACATTTTGAAATATTCAGCATGAAAAGTCCACTTCCGAAAAACTGAGCGTCAGTTCCAGTATTGGCCATCATCTTTAAGACACTCACTGCCAAGCGTCGATCTGCCTCACCAAAACATCCTCAAGTCCATTAGGGTGTGATAAATGAGAGGCCTCTGGGATGAAAGACACGGAAATGAGGGAGAAAAGGAAAATAAAAAAGAGGGGGCGGGGGTGAAATTACTTGATATTACAGCTTAAGAGCTTTTGTAGCCGAGCAGTATGTTCTTTGGTGTCACTTCTGAAAATGTCAATCAAACGACAATTACCTCCATCTGGAGTAGAAGCGGGCAGAATTAAACATGTGGACTTCTCCTCTGAAAAAACATGAAATACATCATTTCTGTATGAATTACATAAATCACTCCAACAAAATGCTGTCAGTAACTGTTTTTATAAGCATCATTATTATTCATGTGTAAATGATGTGCATATCTGAGTCCAGTACATTTAATGCCAACATTATTATGTATCTTATTACTTCTGCTCATAAAAGTAACCATACATCCTTAAAAAAGACATAAGATGTCATAATACATGGTGTCACTTGAGACAGCTAAATGTTATTTTATATAGTAGTGCCTCTCCCAAATGAAAATATCCTGAAAAAACTGTCATATATATTTATTACATGTAACCTGACATATTTCAAGCCTTTTCACACACACACACACACACACACACACATTTACAATACCAGTCAAAAGTTTAGACACACGTCTGGACATTCAGTGTTTTTCATGATTTAAAAATGTTCTGCACTGTAGATTAATACTAAAGTCATGTAAACTATGAATAAATACATATGTAATTATTTAGTAAACAAACAAGTAAACAAACCAGAACATGTTTATATTTGACAGTCTTCACAGTAGGCACCTCTGGCTTAGATGCAGCTTTCTTGGCATTTTCTCAGTCAGCTTTATGAGGTAGTCACCTGGAATGGCTTTCAGTTAACAGCTGTGTCTCGTCAAGAGCTCATGACTTGCATTTCTTGCCTCTTAATGTGTTTGAGACATCAATTGTGTCTCTACTTTGAAGTAAAATCTAAAACATGTTTTGGTTTGTTTATCACTTTTAAGTTTACTACATGATTCAGTATGTGTTCACTCAGAGTCTGGATGACTTCAGTGTTTATTTACAGTGTAGGAGAAAAAAGACTGGTACTGTATGTTTGACAATATTAACATTAAATCACAAAGTGACTAACATTGATTATCTCATAACAAAAGGCTCATGTGAAGGTCTGGGATACTCTGCATGCAAAGCAAACACTCAATCCCCAATTTAAGTGTGCAGACCTGAGCCACTGGGGTACAGATCCAATAGTTACAGACAGATGTGTGGGTGGGAGCACATGGCAAGGATTGTGGGGTGTCCCCAATCAGCAGTTGTGAGCACGTTCTGAAAGTGGCCTCCACGCATCTGTGAGATAAGAACAAAGTGTATAAAAACCATAAGACATATCTGTAATGTTATTACCTTCTCTACGCTGTTCTGTCTTCGTATACTGTACCTTAATGCTACAACTAGAGTCCGTTCCCTCAAACAAAGCAGAGCACTAAAATGTAAGAGAAGCACCCTAATATAAAACCAGACAGTAACCCCCCTCACCCCCACACCTCACTGCACATAACCCAACTCTCTTTGTTCAAACCACAATACAAGATCACTGGCGTGTCGAGCAGTAAGTGATGTCCCTCTTCCAGGATGTTTTCTCTTTGCTGGCTCAAACCCTTGCTGAGACCTGACATGACAGAGAAACCGTTTTGTGGTGGACCACTGGACGAAACCCCCCCCCCTCTTTTTTTCACCATGGAGACACCACAACGACAGCTGGCGCGAGAGATGGAACGGAAAGGCGCGCAACAAGTCAATGCAGCAGAAAGGATCTGGATGGGAACATGATGTGGCCCATTATAAATCCAAGCGAGAAGAAAGAGCCTGCATGGCAGATCCTCATCTGTCAACTTCAGAAGCCGAGTACAGTGATGAGAAGGGACTCTTCAGACCACAAATGAGCCTTTCAATCAGTTGGGTGAAAAATTACATGGTGTAACACCAAGTTGATGGAAAATGGAGAAACATCAAAAAGCTGATAAAAGAGTAAGCTTTAAGAGTGTTCAGAGCAAGGCTCCAACAGCACAAAAATGACTAAAAGTTCATAAAGTTCAGTAATAAACTACTGCACTACACATCATTACAGAATGTGTGTGCAAGGTTGATCCCAGATGAGATCTGAAGCTAATTTACATGATTTTGGTTTAGCACTGCAAACAAAGCAGCAATAATAAAGTTAATTTGTGATCATTTAATTCAAAAACTTTGTCATATTTTATATTCATCACATGTAAAATGACATATTTCAGGCTTGTTTTAATGTTGATACTGCTGACTTTAATGAGCTATGAGCCATACTGATCAACAGTACTGAAATGTCACTCACTGTATAGCTTTATAGATGAAAATCAAAAAAACTGTAGATTACAAAAAGGCAAAAAGCTTTGACTTCATTCTTTCTGGAGCTCTAACCCCCTGAACGTAACTTCTGTTTTTAACCAAAAAATTCTTAAAAGGTAACTATCTACAGGCAACATGTTTCTGTGAAATATTGTCCTTCATTCTCGCTTCACACACACACAACTTGTGTACCACAGAATAAGAGCACTGCTCTTTCTACAGAGGTCATGTCTGTCTGTC
>BRDA01009447.1:0-11865 GCA_036984385.1 Crenuchus spilurus | reverse complement strand
CTGCACGCTTTGCTTTACCATTGAACTCTGTGGACGCTGAGCGTCCACCCTATTTAAAGCACTGTGAAGCTGCGGGAATGAGTGAGAGGAAAGCCACATCATTACCAGTGATAAGAAGCTGATTCTGAACAAAAGTTGAGCGTGTTGTAGCGCATATTTAGTCAATGACATGTATACACAACAGTATATTATTGATCACTTATTTTTTGACATTTTAGAGGAAGCTGAGCTTCCCTTGCAGTATTAGATCAATCGCCACTGATATATATATATCTATATATATATATATATATATATATATATATATATATATATATATATATATAAGAGATTGGCATCCATACATACATAAATATAATCAATGTATAAAATACATAAACAACTTTTCAGTTAATTTCATGATTCATACTGAAGCTATGTTTAGAACCTTATGAATACATATTTTCAGTTTCTGAAGAAAAACTAGCTTTTATTCAAACTGAAAGAGGCTTGAATCCAAAAGGTACTATATGAGGTGTGTCTTTGGATCCTTTATTTTCAGTGAAGTGACATTCCTACAGACACAGCATCAGTCAGTGTGTCTTTCTCGGTGAGTATTGTGGATGCCATACTTCAGCAGGAGCCGCTGTTCAGAAGCCTTCCACTCAAATCTGAGCTGCATTTAAAGCAGGCCTAACAGCCCGCTAATGAGGGCAGACAGCAGAGACTCATGACTCAGTGTGACATCTGTCTCACTGCGCACATCTAAGGATGTGCTTCTTTCTCCCTCATTTTTTTATTTATTTATCCATCCATTCATTCCATTTGTCACATTATTACTATCAGCAGTCCCTCTGAACTGTCATGTGTGAGATGCGAGTTATGCTCTTATTAGCCCTGCATGGCTTTGTAGAGATTCACTAAGAACCCTGATGTGACAGGGCATTGGAATTCTTCTATTAAAGCCCTAATCAGGAATTTGAAATAGTGCTATGGTTGGCTGAAAACTAGTCCTCAGTCACTGAGTCTTTGGCAAATGTGCACTGAATATGATGCTGTTGTTTGAAAGACATTTCTAATGTTCACTGGCATATGTAATATCATATTCTTTCTCTATATAATATCAAAAATAAAACTATATTTTCACATTGTTATCTGTAATGTTACTGTATGTACACTCCCTGGCCACTTCATTACATACCCTTACCTTGTATCTAAACTAACTGCCCATTTTATCAGCTCTTTGTAGTTCTACAATTACAGACTGTAGTCCATCTGTTTCTCTGTATATGTTGTTAGCCTCCTTTCAATCTGTTCTTCAATGATAAGGACCTCCACAGCAGCAGATATTATTTGAGTGTTGGATCATTATCAACACTCTAGTGAAGCTGATGTGGTGGTGGTGTGTTTGTATGTCTTATGATGGTATGAATGAATCAGCACCTAGCTTGTTGATCCACCTTGTAGACATAAAGTCAGAGACTGTAGCGCATCTGTTAAAGCACAGTTTGTGTTGTTCATCATCTAGACCTTCACTGGGGATCTTGGGATTCTGCCCACAGGACAATTTTCACAGTATAATTTTGGTTGGTGCACTATTTTCACACAAGCAGTCACACTGAGGTGTTTAAAAGCATCTGATCCATTCATACAACTGAAACAGCAACACACCACTACCCAATGATCCACTACTAATGATCCACTACCCAAATAATATCTGCTGCTATGGTGGTTCTTACCATTGAAGAATAGGGTAAAAGGAGGCTAATAAAGCATACAGAGAAACAGTTGGACTACAGTTTGAAATTGTAGAACTACAACATTCACCTGTATGGTCAATGGAAATGATAAAATGGACAATGAGTGTAGATATACAGTAGTGTATAATGGTGCTTGAAGGTTTTTATAAACCATTTAGAATTTTCTATATTTCAAATTAGACAAACATATTATACTTGGTACTTTTTTAAATTTATTAACCTTCAATAAAACACATTTGTGAGAGGCAAACGTATGTGAACTTCTAGGATATCATATTCTTTTACATTACACTGTGACAGCATATTGTACTGCAACAGTAATGTACTACAAAACTTTATTTAGCTCTAGAAGTTCTCAGTGTTTCAGTTATATACAGTTTTAAAAGAGATATACAGTATATTTGAAACCTTAGCTTAGACTTGACAGCAGAATTATCAGGATGGATGGGCCTTCATATTTTTGTGGGAGGCATATTATGATATCATATAATAACAGCTCACATGTGCAATGTATTTTCATGAACTATGGTTCAAGTATTGCACATTTATTCTGCCTTATAGTCTCAACAGAGAAATAATGAAGGAATCCCCTTGTAGATGAAAAAAAAAATCTTCTGGCTTGTTTGTGAACTTTTTACTTTACAACCATACATAAATAAATCAGCATTTCAGAGCTAAGCTCCAATAACTAGCACAATGGTTCCACACTTCTTTGAACCATTGATGGCCTAAATGCAGATTGGAATTCTCCCTATGAGCTTACCCAGTAACAACAACTCCCCTCATATTTCTCCTTACAGGGGATGTGGACTTAAGAGCTCTGTGAGACTCAATCTGAGGTTTCCCTACTTATGTTGTAAATATCATAATACTATATTGCAAATATCTGCAAATATTCATACCATTATGACACACAATGGGAACCAAATGCATGGCTTTAAACATGAATAAACAGAGCACATCTATTTTGGCAGATGTTCGAAACTAATGATGCCAGCTAATGAATACATAATGTTAATGTACAAAAATATTGACAATGATGCTACAGTGCACACTCTCTGCTTTATTTTCTAATGACAATGGGATTTCATTGTATAGTAATTATTGTGGTGTAGGGAGGGTAGGGAGGACATAAACCGGAGAAGCACATTGGTCATCCAGGGCCGGCTCAGGCCTGTAAAGCCCATGCATGGTGAAGTGGCTGCCTTAGCTAAAAATAAGAACAAAGACAGAGAGAGCAGTAATCAAGTCTGTAGAAGCTTTGCATAACTGTCCACAGTTTGCTAAACCATGGTCATGGTGTGGTTTACTCCAGCATTAGCCAAATATCCATCCTGCACATCCTTAGATCCATAGAGTAGTTCTACAATTTTGCTAGAGATTCTTAGACCTTGCTCTGTTTATCATCATTTCATGCTAATATTTCTGCAGTTGTCTTTTTTGCACCTCCACTATGTGAAAATGAGATGTTCTAAGTAATGAGCAGGTCTCTACATTGTACAAATAGATCAGGATTGCTGTATTGGTGTTAAAAAGAAAACCTATGCAGACACAGAGAGAACATGGAAACTCCACCTAGATGATGACTTGAACCCAAGACCTCAGTGCTGAGAGGTGAGCATGCTAACCACCAAGCTTGTAATATATTATATTAATACCAAAAAAAATTCTAGTCACTCATTATTGCTATATAATGATTCTCCAAACATTGACCAATGTTCTAATGTGATTAATATGCTGTTGGACAAAAAAGCTCTCAGCTCTTTGGCAGCAGATCCTTTAAGTCCTGTATGTTGCAAGGTGGAGCTTCCACGGATCTTAGTTGTTGTTCCAGCACATCTCAAAGATGTTCAATAAGATTGAGATGTGGGGATTACACACCTACTGACCAGGAGAACCTCACAAGCCTTGCCTTTTTAGGCATGATCTGACCCATGTGTTTGACCATCATGATTTGGCCCTTGCCAAAGTGTCTCAGGTCTTCACTCCTGTCTATGTCCCTCAAATCAAGCACATTGAGCAAAAGAACCAATTGTACTCTTGCTGTTCAATATATCTCAGACCTTGACATGTGCTGCTGTTGATTATTAACCCTTTCAGACCCGAATTATGTTCCAGTAATGAAAAAAAAAAAATATGAATGCAGTTTTCTGTCTGTAATGAACTCCAAAACAAGACTCAGTAAAAAAAAATCTAATATAATACTTTTAATGTCATTTTTTTAAATGTCCACTGCAGTGGACGGTAGGTCTTAACAGTTGTAAAGCAATGCTATATAATCTGAATAGTTTTATGGTTTGTTTGTATATCCTTTTTGATCATAAACCTGGTCCACAAACTAAAACTGCTATCCACATTTTGAGAACATCTCTCATTATGAAAAATAGTTTATAACTAATGAAACAAGGAGAAATTAGTCAAAATTATGGTTGCATTTATAAAAATAGTTATATACTATAAAAATAGTATTTCATATATACTATTATATATACTACAAATATTTTTATTTTTATGGACAACAACGGGAGTATTGGAGTAACAATATTTAACAGACAGCTACGCTCACCTACTCTTGAAAGTCTTGCACTCTCTGCATCTTCATCATCACCATCATCATCACTAATAAAGTTTTCAATTTCTGATATGTTTCCGGTGCCAATTAACTGAAGCACTTCAAGTGGTCTGTACTTTGTAGAATAAATATTTGTAATCTTATTTTACACTGTATTTAACATATTTTTTGTGTGTATACACTGCAATTGCATAGTAGAGCTTTAACAGCAGCACTAAAAAAACATGCCATTAAGACCCTCTGTCCACTGCAATGGACAACAAGATTTAAAAAAAATCCTGTGTTTAACTTTCTGATTTTACAACTGATATTAAACTTTTTATTTCACAAACCATCCCTTAAGAGAAAAATTAACTCATAACATGAAGAAAAAAAGTATTCTAAAATAGATAAAAATGAGTTAAAATGAACCCTTACTCTTCCTCCTTGGCTGGAGTGCTGCCATTGCTAACTTCAGTGTGCGTTTTTTTTGTTCCCAAGGCAGTGGGCGGGGCTAAGCTGTTACTTGATTGGTTGGTAAATGTCTGTTCTGATGAACAACAGATCTCAATTGGTATTTTGTGCAACAAAACATAAAAAAAGGAAGAAAACATGTGATGTCCATTGCAATGGACGCAGGGTCTGAAAGGGTTAAATAAATGTTAATGAATAACACTTGTATATACAATATAATACTTTATATCAGTTGTGTCAGTGTACTGAAGGCCTATTACATATTTTAATGTTTTATTGCAATATGCAATACAATCATATACAGTATTGAACTTTACCAGTTCATTATACTACAGAAATTGCTGTAATGTGTAGAAAGTGGTATAATAGCACTGCAAGCGCAGAGTCAAATTTTTTTCTTTACATGCAGCTATATGCAAATATGAACCAAGGTTCAAACAAGGTAACCCAATACATAATACACAATACATAACCTACAAATATTTAACCTACAGAGGTATTCAAGTGCTGAATAGATAGTTACCAAGTGTACACTGTATGTTAGCTAGAGCCATTATACTGCTGGTGTTTATCTGGCTATTTTTCACTATTTTGCAAAGCTGGAAATGCAGCAGTGTTCATGAGTTTATACACTACCACAAACCACATAGCTTTGAAAATGATTTTATCTAGTTTTGAGACTGTAATAAAATTCACAAACACTGCTGCTCCATATTTCCAATCTTCTATGGTAGAAAGTGATACAGTCACTGGTTTTTAGTTTAGTTTTGCTATCTCCCACAAGTTGAGCTTATAGGCTTTAGTACAGCTGTTTACTCTCCACCAGACGTTTATTATATTTTGTGAATGGACAATCACTGATAGACTAAAATAGCTGGGTAACAATTTATAATAACTTCCATTAATAGTTCATTAACTAATTGTTAATAACTGAACAAATCATTAGTTCATGAGAATTTCATTAAGAAATAATTTACTAATGATTTACTAATGATTTACTAATGATTTACTAATGATTTGTTAACATTTGCAATCATTACATGAAACTAGTAACTACATGAACTGTCATTTAGTCAATCGTTAATGAGCTATTATTGAACGTTATTATAAAGTGTTACAAATAGCTGATGTTTGAACCTAAACAGCCATAATAAACAAGCTATACACTACAATAGTAGTGTATAGTCAAAAATTTGGATACACCTTTTCATTTAATGTTTTTTTTTCCCCCGACATTGTACATTAATACTGAAGTCATACAGACTATGATGGAACACATAATGAATCATGCAGTAAACTTAAAAGTGTTAAACAAACCAAATTATGTTTTAGATTTTACTTCAAAGTAGACACACAACTGATGTCTCAAACACATTAAGAGGCAAGAAATGCAAGTCTTTAACTCTTGACAAGACACAGCTGTTAACTGAAAGCCATTCCAGGTGACTACCTCATAAAGCTGACTGAGAAAATGCCAAGAAAGCTGCATCTAAGCAAGAGGTGCCTACTTTGAAGAATCTAAAATATAAAACATGTTTTGGTTTGTTTAACACTTTTTTTGTTTTGCCACACTTTCAGTTTTGTGTCCCTGTCATCTACATGTATGTGTGTGGAGTCTCCGCCCCCTTGTCCTGTCTCTATCACACCCTTCTCGTTATTGTATGCACCTGTGCCTTATTTTGTTCTGATTGTGTTTCATATTTAAGTCCTTCTGTGTCTCTGTTGGGCCTCGTTCATTGACGTTACAACCTTGTGAGTGTATTGTTTAGGGGTGCAGGAAAAAATCGCTTTGAGCTCGAATTGCGTTTCTAACATTGAACGATTCAGAATCGATTCTCGTTTTCAAAAAATTTATTCTTTTTGCGGGTGTGGATGTGCCTTCTCAGCCACCGTAGTGCTAGGCAAAACAAGGAAGCAGTGTGGGCTATGTACAGGCATGCAAGCCAAGCCACGGTCTTTGAAAGCAACCATTTGGAAACACTTTGGATTTTACCGTCAACCCGGCCCGGGTAAGAAAGGGCTGGACGTGACTCTTGCGATTTGCAGAGATTGCAACGGTAAAGTAACGTATTTCGTTCGTATTTGAAAGAATCGAAAAAAAAAATCGATTTGTGACCCCAAGAATCGATTCTGGATCGATTCGCTCGATTCCCAAAGATTTGCAGCCATAATATTGTTATATGTTTGTCTTCAGTTTCACTTCATTAAAGTCATATTTGCACATGTATCTGACTCCTTACCTTGATCCAGATGTTTACTAAATAACTCCACATATTTTGTTATAGTTTGGATGACTTTAGTATTCATTTACAAAGCAGACACTTTTTAAATAATGAAAAATCACAGAATGTCCAGAAGGTGTGTCCAAACTTTTGACTGCTGCTCTATGTGAAAGCCTTTTATGTCTTTGACATGTTATGTCTTTTGAGCATGTCATTGAAAAGAAAAAAAAGGATATAGTGTATTTGAAAAAGGTGCTCTGTAATTAATATTAGCTCTAAGCACATAACCTCCAAATTTATATGTCTCATGATTCCTTCCACCAAGTATCTGCCAAACCTCGAGTGGAGAGTAAACATCAATCAATCAATCAACCAAATTTTATTTATAAAGCGCTTTTTACAACTGATGTCACAAAGCAGCTTTACAGGGTTAGCAATAACAGACATAAAATCATTAATCCCTAATCCCCGGTGAGCAAGCCAACGGCGACAGTGGCAAGGAAAAACTCCCTCAGAGCTGGAGGAAGAAACCTTGGGAGGAACCAGACTCACATGGGGGACCCATCCTCCTCTGGTCTGCTAACATCTGTACAAAAGTTAATAACCTCAGAGTCAACAACTTGTGGGAGACAATAAAATGCTAAAAAGCAGTGAAGCTGTCCTACCTCATCCTCCCAGAGATTGACTATATAGAGCAGCAACATTTGGGGATTCTGTCATAGTCTCAAAACAGGCAGAAAAAAGAAAATTATCATCTGAAATAACAGTATATTTCCAAGGAAAATGTGCAGTGTAATGGGTGACCCCATAGGTAGCATACATAGTTTTTATTTTTTTATATGAGCAGGCCTGTGGTAATTACAATGTGATTTGTTTTTACTATATTTTTGTCAAGAACTTTCAATTCCTGGTTCTCCACTGATGTGAACATTTCTGAAATTGCTAACATGCCTCTCGTGCACAGCATCTTTGAGTCGCACGCTTACTTCCATTCACCAAACCCTCCAGGCAGTCTCCTCAGACCCCATACCTCCTGTGATGTGAATGAAATATTCAAACTCTGAGCATGTACTAAATAAACAATCCAAAAAGCTTTCACATGCTCAATGTCACCAGCAATCAGTGCTTACACGGGGAAATATGACTGTTTGGATTCAAGTATACTGTTAAATGTGTTCAATAAACTAGGTTATAAGTGCTGTACGCATATGTTATTGTATGCTTGTGTGTGTGTGTGTGTGTGTGTGTGTGTGTGTGTGTGTGTGTGTGTGTGTGTGTGTGTGTGTGAATTATAGTGTCTTTTATTGTGTTTGTGGGTAAATATGTAATATTAAACAAATTATACACTATTTTGTTTTTTATTTTGATATTTCATTGTTTTGTTTCCCTTTTTGGTCATTTTTTCCATTAAAAAAATATTTTGTATCAATTTGTTGTTTAACTCCTTAAATAGTCAGAACCCACTGGTGACTCCAGGTTCTATCACATCACAAATGTATTACCAAGATAATACAGAAGGAAGGTCCTACATGAAAGTTGTGCCAATTAAAGATATTTCTTCAAATAGCATGTGCTATATCTTTCTGGAATACATGTTAAAACAAACATTGAAAAAGCTTTGAAGTGTTGGGTTTTTGTTCACACTCTTTTACTGATGCTTGAATAAGTCACGAACAAATAGAAGTGAGCACTCAGTTTCTGTCCTGTTGAAGGATGAATATTTGTGTTGCAAATCTGAGTTGTGAGATGAGCCTTCACTGCTGTGTGGCATAAAAAAATATTTCTGGGACAAAAAACAATCTAAAAACAAGTACTTTTTGTGTTCAGCTGTAAATTTCAATCATAAAACACATTTTATACTAATTTTAGTGGCTCTTCTAAAAAGCAATTAGTTAATTAATTAACAAAAATCAGGCCCTGAGTGGCACAGTGGGCAAAGACGCTACCACTATGACCTGAGGATCGCGAGTTCGAATCCTGGTCATGCTGTTTGCCATCAACAGCCGGGGCCCAAGAGAGCAAAAAATTGGCAGTGCTCTCTCTGGGGGGGGTAGATGGTGCTCTCACTCTCCCTGTCACTTTCACATTGCAATGTCCGCTGGCTCAGGCATCTATTAATTGGTCCAATCGGAGCTGGGGACCCTGTGTGCCTTCCTCCGAGCACGTTAGGCTCTCCAGTGACGGTATCAGCGGTGGTTCGAAAAACAGAAGCGGTGGCTGCATCACACGCAACGGAGGAAGCTTGTGCTTGCTTGCACCCTCCTAGAGTCAGGGACATTGCAAAGTGATGGGGAGGGGCCTAACGGAGGGGATGGGTTAATTGGCTACCACTACATTGGGAAGGGGATAAAAATTGGCAAAAACCTAGAAAAAAATTATTTTAATTCACAAAAATCTACATTTTACATTTTTTTGTAGTTGCTCTATAAAGCCCTATGATTTGGACATGAATATTCAGACAAAAGGTACATTGGACTGTTACAGACAAACCTTGACAGACATACGAGCCAGCTAGACATTATGTGACACAGATGAATATTGTAAGTATTGATTAGTGCAAAATGTTCATTCTAAGCAAATTATTTTTGTCATCTTTGCTTAGAAATGGAACAATCCATTTCCTGTGCCTGTGAGATGAGTGTGATGCGAGGACTGCCCAGAACATTAAAAAGTGCATGCGCAGTGTGCTAATTCCCAGCTGACAAAGCCTCACTTCAAATGTATGAACTCATCAGGGGAGAGCAGTGAAAAAGCCCCCTCTCTCTTTCAATTCCACTTTAATGAAAAAATTTACAACTGGAAATTGAGCCTTTATGTATGAGGGGAATGAGGGGAAGTTAAAGTACGGAGGGGCCCTGCAGCTCTCTGTGCTCCTCTCCATTCAAACACCAAGTGTGCATGAGAACCTGGTGAAATCGAACTGAAGACAGAATCCCATACAGACTTTGAAAAGACTAAAAATAATTGAAAAAAAAATATCTTTAAATGTATAAGCAGAATTTATAATTCATGATGATTACACTGATTCATGAGGCTGAAGTGAATAAGGCCGTGTTTTTATTAAGAGAATGCTAATCCTAAAATTACTTTTAAGTAAAATTACTTTTTCATATTGTATGACCTATTGTAGCTGATTAAGTGCAAGCCTAGCTAAATGATCTCTCACTTCACATGGGCTACAGATTTGTCACACTTAACATTCATAAGAATTAATTTATTATCAATGTTCTGCATAAAAGATGAACTAACAGAAGACACAACTGTACAGATGGCACCTTCAATGAAAAAACTAGGTGTCAGCTGCATGGGGTGCAGGAGGAGATGGAAGCAGCTTTACATTTACATTTACAGCCTTTGACAGACACTCTTATCCAGAGTGACGTACAAAAGTGTTTTAAGAGAATCATCTCAGCTAGTACAGACAGGTTAGAGTCCAAACTACTCTTCAGTTCAGACACTGTTACTGTAATAAACTTAATCATGAGCAAAGACACAGGTGCTTACAATGAAACATCATGACATGACTGGGTGTGTGGGTGGGACATGATGTGGGTGTACAGACAGCACATGTAAACAGCATGTAAACACACACAGAACACATGACAGAAACATAGACAAGGGCAGAGGGCGTGGTCAGGGATGCAGCAGGGTTCATACCTGGAAAAATCATGGGAATCCGCGAGACTGAGATTTTCTGAGTTATTGACAGAATGCTGCGAACATCAGTCCAGGGGCGGGTTAGTTCAGGGAAAGTGTACAAATTTGAGCCTGGGATTGAAACATTTGGTTCTTGTTGATCTATTGGTACCATTTTAAAAACATACTTATTACCCATGTATTGATTTCTGCATAAATGTGACCTGATAAAAAAGTCTTACTAAACGATAAACCAGGCATACACAGTGCTAAATTAGCTAGTCCAGTTTGGTTGTCACCAAATAATATTTGGTATCAGGCCAAATTTCAGTCTCATTAGGTTGTCATTTGATGAGCCGTGTGAACAAGGTTGCAATGTGTTGGTTAAATACTTACTCATATACACAATTTTCCATGTTTGGAGTTTGGATTCTTTAGATTCTTTAGTTTAGAAATGGAGCTGCAATATCAATGTTTCTAGCAAACATCACCAAATCTCACCAAACTAACCGAGGTCTCAAAGGAATGAATGCCTTTATGAAACCCAAGGTCTATTTTGCTTAGGTTGTTACCACCATGAGTGCGACACGGATAGGCAAAAAATGATGGATGGATGGACGGACAATCCATTTACACACTTAGAACTCAACCACACACTGGCAAGAAGCAGCAGCCAATCACGTACAGTGTACTTTCAAACGGACATGACCATCCACCTGGAGGACTGCATTGAGGGACACCCAGGACAGAATGCCAAATCATATTTGGGCATACACACATACATTCGTACTCCCAGACATACACATTCATTCATACACACTGGGGTAACTTTAGAGTAGCCAATTCACTTGAGGTAATGTTTTTTTGAACAGTGTGGGGAAAGTGAGTCCCTGGAGGAAACCCACACAGACACAGGGAGAAGATGGAAACTCCACCCAGATGAGGACTTGTACCCAAGAAATCAAAGACTAGTCACTGTGTTTTTGAAGACATTATATATGTCTTATATGTGTGTGTGTGTGTGTGTGTGTGTGTATATATATATATATATATATATATCAGTGGCGGATGCTCTAAGACTGCAAGGGAAGCTCAGCTTTCCCTAAAATGTCAAAAAATAACTGATCAATAATATACTGTTGTGTGTTCATGTCATTGACTAAATATGCCCTACAACGCGCTCAACTTTTGTTCAGAATCAGCTTCTTATCACTGGTAACGACGCGGCTTTCCTCTCACTCAT
>BRDA01009444.1:49567-85802 GCA_036984385.1 Crenuchus spilurus | reverse complement strand
TATGCAAATTGCCATTATAAAAACTGAAGCAGTAGACTTTGTGGACATTGATGTTTGTGTCATTCTCAAAACTTTTGGCCATGACTGTACACACATTTAGGTGCTGATGTCTAATACGTTTCTTAAATTCTACATTTGTATATTATAAAATTTAAATGACAATAATAGTTAAGAAAAAACCTTAAGACCTATTGCTTGTGTAAAGGTCACATATCTCCATGTATCTACACATTCAGCCAATAACAGGCACCAGCATTGGCTCTTGAATCACTTGTTCTGTTTACTTTTTTAACAAAAAAATTGCAAATAACTTTACTACTAATGAAGATCTGGTGATGAAATTTGGATTAAATATACTTCAATCTTTGTGAAAAATACTGGTGTTACAACATGTGCTGAAAATGTCCTGCATTCCGATCTTTTCTCCTGATCAGGTGGTGATGTGGTGCATGGAGATGAGCTTTTAAGGCACCTTTCTTTTTTATAGGGCAGCTTTCATTTTTTTCTTTCATTTTCTTAATTGAGTTTGTTGTCCAGTACAATCACACAATGAACACTCCTCCTGTACAGTACACTGATACATTATGCATGGGTTGTTGTACAATTCTCATGGAAAAATAACCAACATCTCGTGTTGTGTCCACAAGAATGACTGAGGGCTTAAATGTCTCACTGCAGCAGCAGGCGACTGATGGAGACGGCTGGATGGGCGCCGGCCTCCACTCCTACAGCCACAGATATTAGTCATCAGATAATATCCGTCTACTTGCACTGTAATCATGCATATCGGTCTTTTTCAGACAGACTGAGGTATATTTAGTTCACCATCATCAACATTATCATCTTCTTTATTAGTATTAAAGTTCATGTTAAAGAGTTTGAGAGCTTGTTTTTTGAATGAGGCACAATATAGGGCAGCCAATTAGAACCAAGATCATTTACTTATATCAGTCTAAAAAGCACAACAGCTGGCTAAATTAGCTGGTTTAATGCTAAGAGAAGGAAATGTTAGTGAAAAAAAAAAAAGGCTTTTTTATGATGCATATCCTGATTGGGAAAATGACAAATGGAAGAGTTGGGCACTTTAAATTGACAAAAGGAATAAGAAAGGAACTCTGTGCAATACTGCCACGCCATCCTCCATTAGTACATTTAAAGTTAAAGTGAAATCCACAAATGAGAAAGAAAGAAAGAGTTTCTAACCTCACGCCAGTTCTAGTTTCCTCACTTCTCCATGCTATGATAGCAATCAGGTATGAAGGGTGTAGGCCGGGGAGAGAAAGGTTTGCCAATTTACTGCGAATGTCAGGTTACTATAAACATATCCAAACTGTATACCATATGTCTGTATGTATGTATGATGCGGTTGGGTAAAAATGTGTACATTTTGTTTCCTCATCCCATGTTGACTGTGAGAACGGACCATGAGGCACATATATCTTTTTTCTGTTATCATTGAAATAACCCTGCAATTACCTTGTGTAAAAGCCGCTTTTATAATCTCCTTTGGTGTCGGCTATGCTCAAGATGCTGTGCGGTCTTTGTTATTTGCTTTGGTTTAACTTTCTTGGAGGCACACAGTGAAACATTGGTTTTGTTCTAACAAAATATGTAATGACAGGAGGAGATTAACTATTTACTTTGGACAACAATATATCCAGTACAGTATATACATTGCATGTCTGGAAAGAGTCATATAGCATGTTGATAGTTTGATAGCATGGACTGTGTTAGTTTCCCTGCTGTTGTATTTTTGTTTCCAGAATTCATCATTTTCTCGTTTTTAGGGGTAACAACCTTTGTACTATAAATATCTTGAAGGCTAAAATAAGCTAAATCAGAGCATTTTTGAATGAATAATTTTACTGAATTAACATTTTCATTGAATTTCATAAAAATATGTTATTCTTAATGGGCTACACTGAATAGCCAAAACATTATAACCATGTATTTGATGCTACCCATGTCAGCACAACAGCTTCAGGGAATGGACTATGCAGGATTTCTGAAGCTGCCATGTATATGGCACCAGTATATTACCAGTAGATCATTTAAATCTTATAAGTTGAGATATAGAGCTGGCATGGATGATTTGTCCTTCCAGCACATGCTTGATCAGATCTGGAGACACTCATAAATGTTTATTATCTTATAGCAATGGTTATAAGCTTGGGATATATTAGCTGGTAGCTCTCATAGTCAATGACTTTAACAAGGATAAAATCAATATAACCAGATGACTGGGTTGAAATGGCAAAGCTTGTGTTTGCTACTGATCATCTGTGAGTAGTCATAATGTTTTGGCTCATTTACACTTTATGCCTAAATGTTTGTGGACACCTGCTATAGAGTAAGACTCTGTGGAGCAAATAACTATGAAACTATTGGCCCCATGTTTAATGCCAGGCATGGATTAGAGTGGTATAATGTTGAGTTTTCGACACGATTAAAAGTGGCTTTAGCAAGATTGTCTGGCACACACACCACAAGGTCAACTTGGCTCTTATAAAGAGTCTGTAAGGACACTCTATAAAGTTTGTTTTATGGTATGTGCTTCGTTGTATATATCTTGATGTACTATGATAGCACATTCTATTGTGCTCAACTTCATTAGAGATGATTTAGCCTTGCTTTAAATCTCTACAGCTGATATATATAGTAAACATGTCGTGATTGCTATAATACTCAGTTCTTACTACAAAATGATTGTGATTTTTCCACTAGTGGTATAAACGTCACCCACTCATGTTTTTGAGATCTTCAGAAAACAAGTGGTTAGAGAGATCAACTCAGTTCAGCAAAGGACCTTGTTCTGTTCTTTCTCCCACAGTTCCTAGCATGATATTTTATGAAGCATTGTGGTAGGTCGTCCAGCTAGACCTGTTACCCTATCTCGGCATGTGATATTTAAAACTTGGCTCCAATCAATAGCGGTGTCTCTCATTTGCAGCTATTGTGCGCGCCCAAGGACATTTTCCTGTAAACTGGACACTAAAGAGTTTACATTAGGAGACGTTCATTGTGGAACAGACTGGTTGTTACTGGCTCCTTTGTCTTCCATCAGCAACACGATCCGGCTCGTAGTCACTGCGGTTTTGGGCTTTCAGCGGCTGTCTCAACTCTACATTCAGGAGTTAAGCTCTGAATCAAATCAGCACACTGTTCACATTCAAAATGGATTCTTCTAGTAACATGGCAGAGGTTAGCCAAAGTTATGAGAATGTAAGAAATAACTTCAGTGCTTCTCATAATGAGTGTGCACTGTGTCCAAATGTTTGCGGACACCCGTTCTAAAGATTTCATTCATTTACTCTAAGTTGCATCTGTTGCTGACAGAGATGTACAAACACACAGCTTGTGTAGTCCATGTAGAGGAGTACTGCCAGTACAGGAGCAGATAAACATTAACCTATTGGCACTATGTCTAATGCTAGGCATGGGCTAGAGGAGTGTAAAGCCCCCCAGCATTGTGGAACTGTGTTCTCTGCTCCATCCATTACTTTTGAGAAGAGTTGGGGATGAAGTGGGGTGATCACGCAACATCCTGACATCAATAATGCTCTTGTTACTGAATGTAAACAAATCATCACAGCAATGTTTCAAAATCTAGTAGAAAGACCTCTCTGGACAGTCACTCCAACAAAAGCAGAATTAAAAGCCTTAATTTTGGAAGAAACAATGAAAGAGCAGGTGTCCCAATACTTTTGTCCAGTGTCATTACTGCCTTGACTAAACCATTGTGTTTTCTTCTGTGTTTCAGCTAGCAATGCAATCTGCAAAGGCTGCTTAGTGTGCACGAAGGACAACGGGTGTATGACGTGCCAGCCCAAACTTTTCCTGTTCCTGCGGAGGGAGAGGATGAGGCAGTACGGAGAGTGTCTCCACGTCTGCCCCTCGGGCTACTACGGCACCCGAAGCCCAGACATCAACATGTGCTCAAGTAAGACTCATCAATGCCCTAACCACATAGACATTAGAGGCTCTTGTGTTTTCGGCAGAAGTGCATGAAAGACGTTGCTAGATTTTGGTTGTTGTGTCCCGAATTCTAGCACACTGTAAAAAATTAAGCCAGCCTAACTTGAAAATTTAAGGCAAATTACTGCACTTCTTTAATTTGAGTTAATTCAACTTAAGGTTCTGCCAACGTAGACTTCTTAGTTTAAGTCAAAAGTTCTCTTAAACATCGTTTTCAGTTTTGCGTTGGTATTAGCATACATTTTGAATCAATCTTTCACTCTGTGACTCTTTCCTTCACATTGCACCACTAGACTTCCCCCACCATGGGCTCCTGCTTGTAGACAGCTGTAGCATTAATGGGGTTTAAGCTCTTGATCACCTGATGAACACTTACTGCACCACTTACTGCCACAAAAAGAGATGCAGAATTAAAGCACATCATGAAACGTAGGCTTGTTCAGAAGCCTATGGCTGTTTTTTCATTCCAGACATTTCCCAAATGTTATGCTCATTTATGAAATTTTGTCAGAAAAAATGCAAATGAAGTTGTGTTTTCATCCACCACAGTTATGTGGAGAAAATTTAGATGAGGAAGGTGCCATAGTATATTATAGCGTAGTGGGCAAGATGATTGGAGTAATCATTACAACAGTTCAACGCTGTGTATATGCTGTTTGTCAGTCAATAATAATGTAGCTAATGAACCTGTACATTGTACTAGAAGACTTACAGGATGATATGTCATTGTTTATTTGAAAAATCCTTTTCCATCAGCCTTTCTCACATTTCAGCTTTAGCGATGTTCTAACTTTTCCACCTCACTCTTGTGTAAAACACTTTTTGCGATATTCAAGTGTTTTTTTAATTTATTATGGCCATTTATTTCTGTTTTTTTGTTTGTTTTTTTTGTTTTTTTTTCCGCACGTTTTCAAAATTTGCAAAAACATAGTGAATAGGAATACACTTATGAATGGAGCAGCTCTCTGCTCGTTCACCATGCAATCTAAATGTTAAGTTCAAACCTGAAAACTGGAATCCCAGACAGAGAAAATGATGTCATTGTGTGATGAAGAGTCCTGGCTGATGTGGAAATTAAATAAAAAGTTTATTTGCTCCTAAATGAGTTAGGAGAACTTTTCACTAAACCAAAAAGCTTGGATGAGTTGGGTGAACCTCAAGTTGACTTAACTCAAAAAGTTACTTTCAAATTTTAAGTTGGACTGACTTTTTACTTTTTAAAATGCAGCAATGATTCAGAAAGTACTCTAGACACTGTTTTTCTTCCAAAATAAAAAAAAAAAACTGTTGATTGTCTATTTGTGCAGTGACTAAAACAAATGAAGGCACAAATTGGATTTTTCATGTGCAGACATTATGAGATATTCAACAACATCTGGATCCAATGCAGTTTGTGTAGAGTCAAGTGGATTGGAATCCGATTGGTTCCACATCCAGATGGAAATGATTGAGTGACATTGTTGTGTTCCAATATCCATTCATAACATTCGAGTCATCCATCGGTGGTCATTGTTGAAGTTCTTTGTCTGACTTCTTCAACTGACTTTACCTCATGACTGTTTATTTTCTTCAACTGAAATTCACCCAGTTGTGGTAAACTGTTATGATTACTCTACCTTAACTCACTGTTTGTTACATTTTTCAAACTAAGGATGATGGTGTCACTCTTTGAAGTTTCTGTTTTAAATGTTGCATTCACCTAAATATCAGTACTACATACAGTTTTACATTCAATAGCACTGTATATGGGGAAAGTTAGGACTATTCTAAGGGCCTGTGACAGACAGAGGCCCTAAAAATGTAAGATTTTTTTTTCAATATTAAAGTATTAAACAACATTCATAGAATTTTATTTAAAACATTAAAGCATTTTTTTATTTTTATTTTTTGGCTAAAAGTAAACACCCAGTGCTTCTGCATTGCCTAATTTGCCTCCCCCCTTCTTTTTACATGAAATGATTAATTCATTTTAATTGAAGAGATTAAGGTATACTTGTAGTTATAGCTATATTTAGTTAGTTATTAATTTTTAATCAATCATTTTATTATTAAAAACAGCAAAATATAGTTTTCAGGACTTTTCTTATAGATAATATGCATCAAATGGTGCATCAAATAGTGAATCCCAATATATGCACAATGTTATGTTTTCAGGGTTGGCATGGCCTGGGGCAGTGGGGTGGAGGGGCCTTTTCATGGGGCCCAAGGTCGCTGGAACTGCTTCTGGTTACATTTGTACTTTACCCTGTTAAATATTGTTGTGATTTCAGAGAATGACAAGCAACATGAACGTTTAAATCCATTTGCTTTGCTGCGCTAGCAAATTGTATTATTGAACATGACGTGCAGTAACTTTAACGCCTATCTGAGAGTCATACCTCACAAGTGTTTTGGATTCTTTAACTTGACACACCTTTATTAGCACACTCTTTCAATTTTGCTCTGAATATTAAAACAGTGGTGAAGGATAACATAATGTTCAAGACCCACCGTTGAGATGATACAAAAAAAAAATCACCTCCTCATTATCCACTGACCAGTACCATAACCTTATTTTAACAAGCCAGAGACACTCTGGGCTTTGTTGCTTTAGAGGAAAGCCTGAGGTGTTGGCTGAGGCTTTCATGTGAAAATAGAAAAGAACTTGAACCCACTGGGCTGTGTGAGCCAAGCTCCTGACAGACATGGCTGAAACGGGGGCCCCAGAGGAGTGTGTCAGGACCTCCAGGCCCAATAACCCAGACACACTACAGACGCCCCAGTGAAAAAAGTCACTTCCCAGTACAAGGTTTTTGTCCAATTTTAGGGAATGCTAAAAAAAATAGATGGGAAATATGTCTGCGGTTGTACGTTAGTGGTATAAATTGAGGTTGCTCGCTGTGGAATAGCCTGTAACCTTGCTACACTTGCACGCGTGAACAATCTCCACAATAGAGAAGCATTGTGGAGGAGCCTCCAGCCATTGTTGTCCATCACAGAGAAGGCAAAAGACACTTTGTTCTGTGACAGATTGCAGTTTATTTTTTCTGGATCTTCTGCCCTTTCCTTGTCCTCTGTGAGTTTTGACTTTAAACTAAACTGAAGTGTGGCAAGTTAATCTGGGTTCCTTTTAGGGAGAAGAACAAAACCTCACATTGTCACGTACCATCAGATCTCAGCACAAAGCCTACTTTGATGTGATCACAATTTCAGTCATGACTTCATAATCCAGCTTCGCATTTGACCCTCCTCCTTAAGTTACGCTCTTTCTGTCATCTTAGCTAAGCCGTTCAGCCATAATGGGATGTTCTATCAGGGATAGTGGGGGGAAAAAAGCGAATTGTTGGGTCACTGGAAGCGATTTTGCAAATGACAAACGGCAACCGTTACAAGATGCTTCTCCTTTACCGGCTGCCTCGCTTGGAATGCCACATTACGTAGACTCGGTTATGTTTTCAGCAAACAGGCTCTGAATTCACTTAAGGAGCAGCTGCTTACTATTATACTTGAGTGTGTCTGTGTGATCTTATCTCATTGAAAAATACTTTGCAGACCGCCAGGCTCAAGCGGAAAACAAAGGCGAAGGAGCGGCAGGTTCACACCCTGTCAGCGACTTTTTCTCGGGAGCCACAGGGCCAAGAAGTGCTTTGAAACCCAACCAAGTTCACATCCAAATGCTTCGTGTTCTCTGGTGAGCATCATCTCCCTGACCCTACTCTACAGACATAAGCTTCACCCACGAGGGGAGAGCACGAGCAGCCACTCTCTTTCTCCTTATGTGGAAAGACATGGTCCAAAGCAAGGGGACTGTAGGCTGCCCCTGAAGCTAACCAGATAAAGAGATGGAGCACTAGACCGGGAGAGATAAAAGCTGGAAAAGGGGGCTCAGAGGGAATGAGAAAAACAGCGAGCTGGTACCATCAGTTTTTCCACAGCCTTGTCAAGTGGAAGCCCTCCGCTCATCGATCTTGAAGCCTCCCTTTTTTCTCCTTGTCCTCCCAAGAGATGTTCTTCACATTTTAACTGTGTTTTACAAACATGGGGTCATGAACGTGTGCAGGCAGGGGCGTAGCACCAAATGCACAAGCAGTGCCCAGGGACCCCCTTCTATTATTAAATATTATTTCCTTTAATATTTAAAAGAAAAGAAAATTCCAGATTCCTCAAGGGCACCCACCACGCTTGGGGACCTGCTAACTCGGTCCCATTGTTCCCCCAACTATGACGCTGTAACCATGTGTACAGGTTTGTAAGTTTTTACAGTGTCAGGACGTGGAGTCAAGAACACTCTAAACCTGACCTGAACATGATATTGTAGATCATTCTTTTTAGTAAATACTTCTTTTTAAAAGCGCATAAAATGAGACACTGTTTGGATAAAAGTATTGGGACACATCATTCATTGTTTTGTCCAAAATCAAGAGTGTTAAAAGGATGAGGATGAGAGTGAGGATTTCATTCAATGACAAGAGTGTTGGTGAGGTCAGGATGTTAGCCTATCATGACCCCACCTCACACCCAACTCATCCCAAAAGTATATGATCAACATCACTCATCATTACAGACAACAGCAAACAGCAAACATCATTCCAGAGAACACAGCTCCACAGTTCAATGTTGGGGGGATTTATACCCCTCTAGTCTATGCTTAACATTAGACATGGTGCCTCTATAGGTTCATGTTTATCTGCTTCAGAGAATCCTATTCTATTGGCAGTACTTCTCTACAGGGACTAGACGAGCTGTGAGTGCACTTGTACATCTGTGTCAGCAATGTACAGGGGTTAGACAATGAAAGTGAAACAGCTGTCATGTTAGTGTGGGAGGTTTCATGGCTAAATTGGACCAGTCTGGTGGCCAATCTTCATTAATGTCACATTGCACCAGTAAGAGCAGAGTGTGAAGGTTCAGTTAGCAGGTAAGAGCACAGTTATATAGTATATTACAATGCACACAACATTATGGTGACATACCAGAGTTCAAAAGAGGACAAATTGTTGGTGCACGTCTTGCTGGCACATCTGTGACCAAGACAGCAAGTCTTTGTGTCTAAATATTATTGAGCCACTTTGGGGTGTTTTGGAGGAGGGAGTCAGGAAACGTTTCCCTCCACCAGCATCACGTAGTGACCTGACCACTATCCTGCAAGAAGAATGGCTTAAAATCCCTCTGACCACTGCCAGGTGTTTCCGTTTCATTGTCCAGCCCCTGTAGCTGAATGCTTTAATAAGAAGGGGTGTCCACAAACATTTGGACTTGCATGTATGAAAGTGTGATGAATCTTTGAAACTACTCACAATGACTCTACATTGCATTTGTATGGTTTTGTAGTACACTATCTTAAAGCCAAGAACCACTGTTGAAATTGAATACATTGTCATATCACAATATTAAGAACACATACCTAATAGGGGGAATAAACACCCTTGGCTCAGAGGGTACCCGATGACACTTTCCTGTTTGCACTTGTGTTCATTATAGAGGTTAACTGGTCCACTTTGGCATGTTGATTGCTCTGGCCCATGGAGCACTGCTGTTATGCCATTGGGAAGTACTCAGTGTGATAGAAGTTCATTCTCAGTACGCCTTCACTACATCAGCTCTAGTACCTTCACCTGGTACCCTATTATCATGTCCTTTTGGACATCAGTCAAATCATGGTATTTGCTCATGATGACAGCTTTACACTCTGCTACAACTGACTGGTGTGCTCACTTATTTATACATGCAACAAACCCTGTCACATGGCATCAGTGCCATGATTTTCCAAGCTTATTACAAACCAGGGGTCATCATAATATTGTGATAGAACAAGAACACCGACCAAGCACTCCGAGCTGGGATTGATTGAATATATGGGTTTTTGAGTGTCGCCTTGTACTGACTTGAATACCAATCTCCATTACTGAACTGTAAATAATGTAATCACCAAAAACATGAGCTCATGTTTATAGCCATCTGTTCTGGCTGCAAGTCTTCAATTATTCAAAACATCTTAATCGGTAAAATCTGAATTATAGAATAAATGAATGCAGTCAAAACAAGTCTTGTTCAGCAAACGAGTAAATAAAAAATCAATGCCTGACATACTGAGGTGCCTCCTACGACTCCCAAAATGAGCTTTAGCCATAGCTGTCAGTGATGTTAATTCAGAGGGATTGCAGTTGACTTTATTCCCAGGGAGGAGAACAGTAGAGTGTATTTGTTTCTGTTTTGAAGAATTACATACTGATTTTGACAAGCTCTGATGTTCCTTCCAGAAATGCTGCTTTAAATCTTTTGCAGCTCAGCTATGCTATATGTCCAAAAGTTTGTAGACATCCCTTTTAATGAATGCATTCATTTAAGCTGACAGAGATGTACAAATGCAAGCACAGCTTGTCTAGTCCCTGTAGAGAAGTACTGCCAATGGAATAGAACTCTCTGGAGCAGATAATCAGGAACCTGTTGGCAGCATGTCTAATGACTGGAGTGGGCATGAATGCTGCCCAGCACTGAGCAGTGGAGCTGTGTTCTCTGGAATGATGGAACTCCAATAGTTTTGGGATGAGGTGGGGTTTTGATCATTTAGCTTCCTAACTTTACTAACACTCCTGTGGCTGAAAGCAATCAACTCCTCAAAACAATGCTCCACAATCTAGTACAAAGCCTTTCCTGGACAGGAGTGACTTTTTAATACTTTTAAAGAAACCATGACTGTGCAGGTGTGCCAATACTTTTGTGCAGATAGTGTAGAAAGGTGCCATAAAAATGAGGCATTTTTAGCAACAGTACCCACCTTCTCTTCATTGTGGAACACAATGTACTGCATATGCTCAGTGAAGTCCACTCTTGGTCCATTCAGAGCATGGAAAGCTTTTTGAGGGAAGCTTTTGATTGGCAATTTCCTGGAAGTGTGGTTCAAATATCACAGCTCTTCCAGAACTAGCATATGTGCCACATGAGAGTCCCCATGTCAAGAGTTATTTTATCATCCCATTTTTTAGTTCATTTTATTACCTCTTACATTGTAAAATCTGTTACCAAACACCATTGTTGTAATTCTTGCCACTTTCTCACTGTTTGTAATGGAGAATACAGTCATTTGGGGCTCTACCTCAGTCCTGTCCTAAACCTAAGTATTTTTAAGAGACATTGAGCTGGAAGCCAGTCATACAAAATGCCCAGTGCCCAAAGTGGTACCCAAAATCCATAAAGGAATCAACACATAATCCCACAAAATGCCCATCTAAAGCTGCCAGGGCCGTTTACCCTGTGGTTATGAATGGGCTGTTCCATTTCCAGTGATGTCATTTGGGACCTATAGAAGAGTGGTTGCTTCTGGCCCAAATAACTGCACAGACCATAGTGCAAACTGTGCCAGACAGTGCGAGAGGCACCTATCCCTGATCCATCAGTTGCTCAGCTCAGAAACATTGCTAAATGGGATTTGTGCTCTACATATTTTTGAGATGTACTGTGCTCTGCTGTTTTGGCTGGATATGATCTGTGTTGGCACCTTCATCAGAAGAAGAACATATGGATCAGTCTTCTTTGCTTATGAAGTGAAGGCCAGGGACACTGTAATGCTTGTCGTTTGTTCTGTTCTCCTCACATCTTAATGAATGATGGGAACTCCAACAAGCAGAGACATTCACAGGGACGATGAACAGTGTCCCTGTGAGAGCCCCAGGGAAAACCCCAAAAGGCTTGGCACACCCCTTCAGCAGTGCCAGATGACACGGCTGGGTGTGAGTAAGCAGACTGTGTGATATGCCTTTACCAGAATCTGCCGAGAGAAGCAGGTCAGAGCTGCTAGGCTCTCTCAGCTGGGCTTGCTGAAGGAAAAATGGAAAAATGTGGCTAGATTTTCCCTCTACTCTGGAACGGTGGTTACAAGGTGGTTGGAGTGTGGGCATCTCTGCTGCACCAGACGTCTACTGAAATCTTGCCATGACTCGTGGCCCAATTTCAAATTGTGTATAATATTTATAAGGGACTGACCTGTGGGTCTGTAGTTGATTTGTTTTTATGAGCAAGATTTACAGTCGCATTTAAGACACCAATATGCATAAAAACCCAATATGTCCAAAGGTTTGTGGACACCCCTTCTAATGAATGCATTCAGCTACTTTCAGTAGTACTCATTGCTGACACAGGTGTACAAACACAGACACACAGCTTGTCTAGTCTCTGTAGAGAAAGACTGCCAATAGAATTAAAATAAATATGAATATGCCTAATGCCAGGCATGGGCAAGGGGGGCAAAAACTATCCCTGGCATTGAGATGTGATACATTGGAACTGTGTTCTCTGCTCCTTCAAATATCTTTGCGATGAGTTGGGCATGAGGTGAGTGTTGATCATCCAAACTCCTGACCTTACTAACATTATTGTGGCTGAGTGCAATCAAATCCTCACAGCACTGGTAAAAATGTAGTAGAAAGTTTGAATGCAGGCAACCTGCATTATTTTTGTGTGCAGGCCTAATTTGCATTCACAACTCCAGCCTTTTAGAATTAGAGAATGCCTAAGACATAATAGATTGACATGAATAGCACATACAAGCCCATATACCAATCAGCACCAAATGATATCCAGCCTTCTACTAATTGTGCTGAAGTCCCGACTGAAAGATAAAAGCTCTTTAAGAAGCAGTACACCGGCTGTACTGGACTTCCATCGGATTCCTACATGCCTGTGCCAGATCGGATGACCTCATTATTCCTCATTAGTTTCCCAGAGACACCTAGACTGGGCTTTAAAGGTGGCACAGAGGTTAATCCTACAGGAATATACCACCATCTCCCAGGCATCTCACTGGACACTACAGAGGCCACAAGCTTAAGATGATTGTCTCTTATCTCTGCTGCTTTGCACAGTGATACAGCGGATTTCCACAATCAAGAAGACTGAAGCCGTTTTGTCACTGCAAGAGAGAATCTACAAGAACTGTTGTCAGCATTACTTTATCTTAGTGGACTACCTATAAATCTGAGATAAGCTTTTCAGTAGTTTTTTATGCAAAAAGACTGTGTAGCAGCTTTGTAACAGCTCCAAATTAGGCCATATAAATATACTTACTGTCATTTACACTCACTGGCTACTTGACATCCATCCATCCATCATCCTCCGCTTATCCATGTCCGGATCGTGGGGGTAACAATCTAAGCAAAGTAGACCAGGCATCCCTCTCCCTGCCACCTCTTCCAGCTCATATGGGAGGATTCCAAGGGGTTCTCAGGCCAGTTGAGAGATATAATCTCTCCAGCGTGTCCTTGGTCTTCCCTGGGATCTTCTCCCAATTGGACATACCTAGAACATCTCACCCAGGAGGTGTCCAGGAGGCATCCTTACCAGGTACCCGAACCACTTCAACTGGCTCCTCTCAACATGGAGGAGCATTGGCTCTACTCCAAGCCTTTCCCGGATGTCCAAACTCTTCTCCCATCTCTAAGGGAGAGCCCAGACACCTTACGAAGAAAGCTCATTTCAGCTGCTTGTATTTGCGATCTCATTCTTTTGGTCACTACCCAAAGCTCATGACCATAGGTGAGGGTTGGAACATACACTGAATGGTAAACAGAGAGTTTTGCCTTCTGGCTCAGCTCCCTCTTCACCAAGACAGACCGGCACAGAGCCCGCATGACTGTGGATGCTGAACTGATCCGCCTGTTGATCTCCCGCTCCCTCTTACCCTCACTCGTGAACAAGACCCCGAGATACTTAAACTCCTCCACTTGAGGTAAAGACATCCTCCCAACCTGGAGAGAGCACTCTACCTTTTTCTGGCTGAGTACCATGGTTTCGGATTTGGAGGTACTGATTCTCATCCCAGCCGCTTAGTCTATTTTATCTGACCATATAGGTGGACTTTATAGTTCCACAATTACAGACTGTAGTCCATCTGTATAATTTATACTTTGTTTGCCTCCTTTCACTCTGTTCTTCAATGATCAGGACCACCACTCTCAGTGTGACACTGACATGCTGGTGGTGTGTTAGTGTGTGTTGTTCTGGTATGAGAAGATCAGACCCAGTAGAGCTGCTGATGGAGTGAAAACTGCACCAACAGCCAACAGCGTCTTGTGAGCACCAATGAAGGACTAGAGGACCAACACAAACTGTGTAGCAACAGATGAGCTGCTGTCTCTGGCTTTACATCAACAAGGTGGACCAACAAGGTAGGTGTGTGTAATATAGTGGACAGTGAGTGGACACAGTGTTTAAAATCTCCAGCAGCTCTGCTGTCTGTTTCACTTGTACCAATGCAACACACACTAACACTATCACATCAGTGTCACTGCAGTGCAGTCTCATCACCCAAATAATACCTACTCTGTCCTGACCATTGAAGAACATTTTGAACAAAGTATACAGAGAAACAGATGGACTACAGTCTGTAATTGTAGAACTACAAAGTGCACCTCTATGGTCAGTGGAGCTAATAATGAGTGTATCATCAGAGAATATCATCCGAGTTTGGACAAATATTATGTGTAGTTGAACAGAATTATCTGATCATCTAAATCTAAGATAATGTTTTTCTGTATCTGGGCTGCTGTTGACATATGAGTCCATGTTGGTCACGTAGCTGCTGTCTGAACTGTGTGCCAGATTAAATTTTTTTTCTTTTGTCTTTCACTTAAATGATTTTCAGGTGATGACAGGCTCACTAGAGCTGGGGTTTAATGGCCAGGGGAGAGGAGTTACTGATTTATTAGCTGTTGGTCTGTGTCATGCGCTGGACGTGTAGGGACATCTTGCTGCTCAGAGCTCTCATTACGCTGCGAAACAAAAGCACACCACATCCCTGTGTGGCCCTTCCCTCCTCGCCAAGATCCCTACAGCACAGCGTAACTCGACCAGAGAAAGAGCATGTTTATCAAACAGTACTAGGCTATTGTGGTGTCTAGTGGTGGGACAGTGTGAAGACGGCGTGCTGGAGACAAAGACTTGTTTACACTGAACTGCATGTTTTACATTCATGCCCCATAGTAAAGCTGGGAGATCCAACAGTGGTTGGACTTGTCAATCTTCATGTCACATTAAATGTTCATTGTATTCTATTAAGAAACTTCTCCAAAGTTAAGATAGATCACTATCGCCACACACAATCTGCTTATTTTTGGTTTTGTACTCCACAGGTGGAAGTGTGTGATGGTTATATGATACTGCTGGTTGGTTATGAGCATTGTAGCCAAGAGTAGCGAAATGTCGAGGAAAGCAACCATTGATTTGCATAGAATAGCAAACCTTATTTTAGTTCTGTGTGAGATCTGTATTAGACTGGTTTGACAAAAACTGAGGAAAAAGTTCTGGACAGGGGCCTACTCTAAGGAACATGACCATTTCTGTCATTCAGCCTACTCTTCTTTATTAGTTACATAATATCTTCATGCAGTTTTTGAATTAATATGCAGAGCATTTGATCTAACAGACAATTGTGCTCTTTTTGTATCACATATGGATACTTTGAACAAGGAAACACTTGAATAGCAACACACACTGTATTGACGAAAGTATTGGATGGAGCAGAGAACCGAGTTCCAACAGGTACATGTTTATCTGCTCCAGAGAGTCATGTTCTATTGGTAGTACTGCTGTACAGGGACTAGACAAGTTGTGTGTCTGCATTTTTACAGCTATGTCAGCAACAGTGTCTTTAGAATAGAAAGCCAGGTGGGGCACAATAAATTCTAAGGGCAGCATCCCACTCGTCAGTGAACCTACACACAAACCTACTTGCTCAGTGAATTCAACCACAAATCCACCTCATCAATGAAATTCCAAAAAGCATATTCTGGTGTTGTGCCGAATTTGACACCCCGCTGTGAGATGCATCCCGTGTCAGGAAACTTACTTACTGGTGGTTTTCTGTTGCCTTTACTTTGGTTATTGTGATCAAAGGAACTTAAATACACTCTATTCCAGTCATGAATAAAGGAAATAAACATTTTACTGAGGTAAGATGACTATGTGTTATCTGACTGTTAACTTTGATTAAATTGTCAACGTGATTCATTATATTGCATTGCTAGCAGCAGCTAACAGTTACTGTGATGTTTCAGTGGCAAGCTGCGTAGCAATGCTGATTCCGTAAATGATATTCACATTAGTTTGTGTATGCAAATTTTTCATTTTTGATTTGCTGGTCCCAGCAAAGGGCCAGCGTAAGCATGCGCCCAGCTCGTTATTGAAAGCGTGTTGCACATGCACACAGTGTTTTCTACTGCTCACTTGCATAAACGAATGCTGACGGGCCGGCTCCATACTCACTATCTAAATGAAGACTACTGAAAGCACTGACCTTTCTCAACACGTACAGGAATATTTCAAATGTTTTGGGAACTGCTGCCATTTTCATAAGTCAAATACACAACAATGTTATAAAATAATATTTAAATAAAATAAATGTAAACAAAATTATTGTTTGTCACACACTGCTCCACAGTGACATCTGGTGGGGCTGGGCCCCACCTGCCCCTAATCTAGAAATGTCCCTGGTCAGCAATGAGTTCAACTTAAAGTAGCTGAATGTATTCATTAGAAGGGGCGTACACAAAAAATTGGATATATAGTGTAAGTATGTATAGTGTATTGCTGCTCTATTGATCTAGAATAATATGCATTTACCAAAATTACAGTTTATCTTATAATAAAACAAGGCTTGTTCATCAACAGTAGAACATAGAAAGCTCCTATTCTACATACTTATGTGTTTCACTATGGCCATCATGGCTGTACAATACCATTCCTCTGCTTTGGCGGGAGATTTAAATCAGTTAATCAGACACGTGGTTTAAATCAGGACCAAGTGTCTGAATAGATCACCTGTGTGACATTAAAGTGAAAAGGGTAAGAGTTCTCTTATTATCTGTTAGCTGTGGCTTGGCTAAAGAACTATGTACATGTTTTAGAGGAACACTAAAAAGAGAAAGAAAGGTTTAGTATTAACACAATATGTTATAGTCACATTTGAATATCATGTAAAAGGTCATTAGTGTTCATGATTTAATTTGACAAGGTAAACAGTGGTATATTTTATATTTACTACATCTAAAGCGACATTTCAAGTCTTTTTTTGTTTTAATGTTGATCAGTACAACTTATAGCTCAAGTGATTAGAAAACCATGATCTCGCATTATTAGAATATTTCATTTGGAGTTCATTACTATTCAAACAGTATCAACATTAATACAAAAAAGGCTTGAAATATGTCATTTTAAGTGTGATAAATGTAAAATATGTCAGTTATGTCATATGTCATTTACATATATATGTGTACCTACTAGCAAAAACAAAGATGACTTTCTTTTGAAAAGAAGGAATTGATATCTTGTGTAATAGTTCGAAGAACAATGTTGGTTCCAGATTTTCTCCTGAGGTCTTTCAGCCATCACATTGATTAATGATCAGCAGCACACTTGATTTAACATAATGAAGTATTGAACAACCAAACCCAGTTCTGGATGATCACTACAAATAATACCGGACTGTGTTGAGAGGGAATTTGGAAAGCGTCAAACCAACACACATCACTACTTACTGTGTTAATGGTATTATTGTGAAACATGTCCACATGACTTGTTTGTTTACGTTTCCCATGTGCTGTACTGTCGCCACATGCATTTATTTACGTCGTCCACGTGTCTTATTCATGTCTCCACCCCAGTTGCCCACAGCCCTGCTGTTTCATCATCTGTCTTGATTAAGTTTGCAATATAGCTTTCCTCGTGTCTCACAGTCATCGTTAGTCATTGTACCGTCAACCTTAAGTCATTGTAATTTCTTCATGTCTGGTTTTGTTCCATAGTTGAGTCTTAATCAGAGTATTTGTTTTGTTTCATAGCCACAGTCTTGAGTTTTGCAAATAAAGCGATGGTTTTGATACCACTGCTTTGTCCGGCTCCTCCTTCCACAGCCACAGATGACAATTATTATAATATGAATGCTTCATGTTAATGTTTATTATAATATAAACACATTCTAGTGCATCTCCAAAGGTTTGCATGTCATAAAAAGTAATTTTGTACTTAGAATTAGTTAAATAAAGTGAACTGTCTTATATTTTAAGTTCATTTCATGTACAGTCACATATTTCAAACCTTTTATATTTTAATTTTGATGCTGTGATCAACATAACATGGAATGGAATGGAATGTGTCATGTACATTGTAATGAATAATTTAATTAAATAATAAACACAAATTTTACAAAACACACAAAAAAACTTTTTTTCACAAAGGAATTTTTTTAGATGCATAACTATTGGCCAGAGGTAGCAGATGAATATCTCATGAACTCAGGTGCCTTTAACATTTGCACAGTTCTATATATATATACAACAGCTAATGTTTCAGTCTATTGTTGGGAGATTGTGAGTTTGATGGTGCTGGGAGTCTTAGAGCATTGCTCCTGCATTGTATTTGAAATATTGTTTTACATATCGGGTATATTGGAAATGTCTTCAATTGTCATCATATTACATGCTCAGGTTTTCCATATTGACCACCCCTACTCCAGCACCAGGGCTGGGAACAACTGTCCTAGATAAACAGAGTATCAGAGATACACAAGCATCAGCAAGTCATACTTTTTAGAGCCATTAAAAATGTCCACATAATCCATTTTCACCTGCAAACAAGAGATGAGCTTAGTCAGTGAAGTGCAAGCTGATGACAGAGATGATATAAACATGGCCAGTTTAGTGGTAGATAGAGGCCTGAAATTGCTCTGATGTGAAACCCAAAGCCCTATCAGACAAACAGCCTCTCTCAGAGCTTCTAAAGAGCATCATAAATTAGACAGCTCAAGGGGACTCCTTTTAATCATGGAGCCCAGTGCATCGCCCTGTTGGTGTGGCTCGTGTAATTTGGCTCAGTCTCACATGCTATTTGCAGAGTCAGAATTTGATGGCATGATGGCGCACAACGCTGCGTTTGATAGGCTGCGGCAGGGTGGAGCATGGGAGGAGGAGTGTGGCATCAAACACAGTGACCGGCTTTTGACAGGGGTTTCCAAATGTTTGCACCTCATCAGAACCTCTGCCAGAAGGAAGGACAGAATGGCCGTACTATTGTTACCAAACTGTTGACTAGATTGTTCCTCAGGTGTTATCTATTTGCCTGCATTTACATTTATGCATTTAAATAGACATTTTAAATATCTATAGTGTCTTAAATTTTTTTATCATGTTACAGAGGTGAGGAGATGTAAAATTAGGAGCCTTGCCCAAGGAGTCTTAGCGGTATAGTGTGGCATGTTTGCCCAGAAGAGAAGGCAGCCATGTAACCCACTACACTAACTGTGAAAAATATTACTTGATAAACGACACTCAAAAAATATATAAATGAATAAAGAAATAAAATACACACACAAAGACACACACAGATATATATATATATATATATATATATATATATATATATATATATATATATATATATATATATATATAAACCTGAAGTTTAAGTGTATTTGATTATATTATATTTCATACATTATTGGTTTTTTAAGAACTCTACATCATCAGTGATAACAAAAGAAATATGCATTATCTTACATTATTTATTATTATATAAGTAATAGTAATATCACATATTTTAAATGAATTAAATAAATTAAAAAACTGCTATACAAAAATCAGAAATATGTCTGGATATATTTGTATGTATCTCTGATGTATAAAATAAGATACATATATTTTGCCCTCTAGTGGATTTTTCAGGCACCAAAAAATACTTTGAAATTACTTGAGTAAAACAATTTTTGGAAACTCAGCATATAATTGATTAAAAATGTTTTTTTTTTTTTAAGTTTTGCTTATTTAAACAACATTCTGTGAGCAATAGATTCTGGATATATCATATATGATATACTACAAAACTCATACATGCAATGTATTTTTCATAATTGGTCAGAAGGTCAAATCAACACAATCATTTGAAGCAGGGTTAATTATTGTTCAGTGTTACAGTACATTATAACATGTCGAGTGAGGGACTTAAACATGTTCCCTTAAAATTGAAAGACTGAGATTAAAAAATGGAAGTACAACCTGATCCATGACAACTGAAAGAGTTAAAAAGTATTATGATGGTGTGGTGTTTCCCCTCTCCTGCTAAAAGAGGTCACAGTGAGTTGTTCAGTCATGACCCCCACTACTAGAGGTTTGTACACACTCACTCCACAGCCAAAATCCTCTGTCTGGGGAAACAAGTGTGCTTTGATTTCCCTCTGCACTGAGCAGACATATGTAAGCATCAAACTCCATTTTTTGTATCTGTAGTCTTAACTTTTCCTGAACCTAGATCAGCTCCAGATGAGCAGATAATAACTCACATGCTCACGATGACTTTTTTCTTGCTCTCTTTGTTGTCATTCTCCAGGATGCAGGATAGACAACTGTGAGACCTGCTTCAGTAAAGAGCATTGCACAAAGTGCAAGCCTGGCTTTTATTTGCACAAAACCCGCTGCTTTGAGAAGTGTCCTGAAGGCTACGCCCCTCTGGAGGACATTATGGAGTGTGGAGGTAAGAGAAGCTGCATGGCTGTGTATAGTTGACCTAAAATGATGGCTAGGAATGTTCATCTCTGTTGATTTGATTTGTTTTGGGATCTTCATGATATGACTATAAACTCAAATTTAGGTTCAGTTCTTTAATTATTGAGTTATTGTCATATTTACAATTTAGAATAGGCCACACTGGTTAACACTGCACTGGATAAACTTGGCATCACTATTGCACAGGGGCATCACTAATATGTAAAGAAACATGGTGAACATCAATCCAGTGGTGGGTTTGGGGTGAAACATCAAAACATACAAGGTTATGTGTGCTATGTGGCAATACTAGTTATATACACTATATGTCCAAATGTTTATGGACACACCTACTAATGAATGCATTCAGCTACTTTAAGTTGCACCCATTGCTGACACATATGTACAAACAGTCCCTGTAGAGAAGAACAGCGAATAGAATATAACTCTCTGGAGCAGATAAACATGAACCTGATGACACTTTGGCTGGCAGAGTGCCAGGTGTGGGCTGGAAGTGCCCCAGAACTGAGCTCTCAAGAAATGAAACTGTGTTTTCTGCTCCTTTCACTTTCGGGATGAGTTGGTGATGAGGTGAGGTGGTGAGCACCAAAGTGCATCAAAGTGAATGCAGATCAGTGCTGTTTTCAATTGCTTATAAAGGCACAGCACTTGGTTCATAGTAATGACTGTCCTGGCAATTTTCTCCTTACAGAGGGCTGTGAGGTGGGCCAGTGGAGCGAGTGGGGAACGTGTACCAGGAGAAACAAAACCTGCGGCTTCAAATGGGGCTTGGAGACCCGCACCAGGCATATTGTGAAGAAACCGCCAAAGGACACAATACCGTGCCCTACGATTGCTGAGTCCAGGAGATGCAAAATGTCCATGCGGCACTGCAGGAGAGGTGAGACAGTGTGTATGATATATACGTTGTAAACACAAACTGCTTTGGTCTGGATCAGCACCCCCGGGCCTTCTATTCATTAAAGCTTCATGCTGAGGATCAGCTGCCTTCTCTCACAGTGTGAGGCCTGTTGAGGGTCTCCACCAGCCTGTGCAGCACTGGAGCCGTTTCCTTTCACACTCACCTGTTTCATCATAACGTGTGTTTTTCTGGTCTACGCTGTCCTGTCTAACCTCAAATCCTCTGTTTGGATTGTAAGTGCCCAGTGGTATATTTTCATGCATGATACATTAGTGTTTTTCCATGCTCACTTTAGCCGGCCTGCCTGGCTTTTGCCGGAGTATATTTTCTCTCGCCTTTTCCTTTCTCTTCTCGGTGGAATTGCTCAGTGTATGAAGTGCAGGTTTCCTCAATGGCACCCTCTGTTTCCTCTCTTCTATTTGAGACTTATTTGCGGTACGTGCTGCATGTAGTTTCACCAGTAAAAGAGAGCCCCAATCTGGGGGGAAAATATTTTTTCTGTAAACACAGCCAAGGAAACGTTTTTCATAAAGTGTTTAGCTTCGGACAGATAGGCCAAATTTACTAATGAAAATAATTGCCTTATTCATGGGGGGCTTATCAAGCAGGACATGTAGAAATAATTTATCCCCACCCCACCCCCCTGCTGCTCACCTGACTGCATTTGAGGTCTTTGAATTACGATACTGCCACACTTCATGCACATGTAATTTCAGTTTAAGGTCAGCGTAGGATAACACATCCTGTAACCCTAGCTATTTTCATTCAAAAATTTCCACTTTCAGTGCTTTTTTTGGTGTGTTTTTGACTTATGTTTTAGTTACGCGTCAGCAGTTCAGAAGCCTAGAAGTAAAAAACTCTGAACTACTTGGCTGCTGGTTCTTTGCTCAAGTATCAGTATTTATTCGGTTATTTCCTCCCATGAGACGAGTTGTCTCCCTTAACATATTTGAATTTTTGAAGAACATCAATTCCACATCTGCAAGTCAGTAAATCTTGTGAACTATAGTCATACATCAAGAAATTAAAGTATTGTAAAAAAAAAAAAGTCATATATTTTAGATTCATTATATATAAAATGACAATTTGAAGCCTTTTTTGTTTTAATGTTGATCACGTACCTAATAATAAGACAAATAAAAATAGAAAAATTATTTTAAAAATTGAGTTTGAGTAAATCACTACAGTGGTAGCCCTACTTACGAGTTTAATCCATGCAGGAGCCGAGCTCGTTAGCTGGTTTGCTCGTTAGCTGGATGCATTTTCCCCATAAGAATACATGTAAAACTGATTAATCCGTGTCAGCCGGCCAATATACAGTATACTTTAATATGCTAAATAATGTGTTTATATGGGTTTTTTAAAACATAAACGAGATGACGACAGCGCTCGTGTAGGCTGGCGGCTAAGGAGGACAGGAGGACGGGCGTACGTGTATGGCATGGTTACACTTATCATATAAAAAGTAAAAGTAAAATTTAACTTTCTTGTTCACTACCTTTTGCTGTCTTTGTTTCACTGGACAGCGGTCAGAGGTAATGACTGACCTCTTCTTCTACGCTAGCATCTAGGGGATGCTACGACTGCCGCGCCCCTAGCGGTTGGCATACTTGAACTAATTTAGGCTACTCGTTACTTGGAATTTTACTCGTTACCTGGAACAAAATTATTTCGAGATCTCGACTCCTTACCTGGAACACTCGTTAGTAGGGATGCTCGTAAGTAGGGTTACCACTGTAAATACTGTGTATCTCTCAGCTACAACATCAGAAGTGTCTTACCTGGACTAAAGAGAAAAAGAACTGGACTGTTACTCAGGGCTCCAAAGTTCTGCTTTTCAGATTAAAGTCAGTTTTGCATTTCATTTGTAAATCAAGGTTCTAGAGTCTGGAGGAAGAGTGGAGAGACACAGAATCCAAGGTGTCTGAAGTCCAGTGTGATGTTTCTACAGTCTGTGTTAGTTTGAGGTGTCATGTCTTCTGCTGGTGTTGGTCCACTGTGTTTTATCCAAAGTCCAAAGTCAACATCTACCAAGAAATTTTAGAGCACTTCATGCTTCCATCTGCTGACAAGCTTTATGGAGATGCTGATTTCCTTTTCCAGCAGCTGCCCACAAAGCCAGCACTACTACTGACCATCATATTACTGTGCTTTATTGACCAGCTCATGAGTTACGGTATATGTCATACTTATCATCATTGAACTTAACATGTAATGAATATATAACATTTTTTTTTTTTATTAAATGATGAACAAAATTTAACTTTTTCACAATATTCATATTTTTATGTAAGACTGTATGTACTTTATAGTGATTTCACTTTTATCATCATATGCAGATACATGTGAGATACAAACTGGAGCTTAGGGTTTAGGGGGAGTGTTTCAGCACTTGAGAGGGGGAAGAGTTGGAAATGGTGATTAACTGGCACATTTACCTCCAAAACTCCAATTCCCTGTGCTAGCCCAGTTAGTCCTTCTTATTTGGCCTTTTCCTGAAATATTTTATAGTCTTCTTTAATTAAAAGCTGGCCTTGTGTTGCATAGTTACTGGCATCAATTATCAAGTATGAGGTTAATGATGGAGGGCCATTGTTAAAGGCTTAATTGAATGTACTGTGGAGCCATTCCTTTGCATAGGCCTTTAGAAAATGGTTGTCAGCTCAGCTTATGGAAACTTCCTCCCTGCTGGTATGGCTAATGTGAGTCAGAGACAGTGTGTATGTACATGTGTATGAATGAACCTCCTGTTTAGGCCGCAGGACTTTTAGAGGTGTAGTGTCCAGAGAGTGGATTGTGTTTTGGATGCCATAGCTTCACTAGGTACACAGGGCCAGCTTCCACAGTCTGCCGGGTTTTATCACTCAACATGACCATGACTTCATGATTACTATTGCCAGCAATGGCTCAGTCTAGGTACAAGCAGTAATAGAAGTTGCTGATTTTTGTAGTCTTTTCATATTCCACAGTAATATCTACCTACATACCAACTACCTAATAGTTGGAATAACCACCAATGCCTTACATAGTTTGTTCAATGTTGATTCCTTACTCTTTCTTTGTTGCTCCTGTGTTCATTATAGAGGTTAACTGGTCTACTGTGGCACGTTAGTTACCCTGTACCACTTGCCAGAGTGTGTTCGCCTTTGTCTATTCTAGAGTTGGGTGATATGGCCAAAAATGTTATCACGATAAATTTTTCTATATTGATCAATCTTGATAATTATCACGATATAAAATTTTCTAACACTGTCATAGGTTTAAACAACATATTTCTAAAAACATCAGACTAAGTACATGAAATGTTACTATTTAAAATATTAAAATGTTTATTGCCAGAACATAATATTGTGGGGTCCACCTGGACGCGTTGAAAGGATGGACGAGAAAGACGTTTACAGTCGTCACTTTATTGTTGAAACTTACAATGATTGCTGTCGGCCGCAGCCATTCCAAAATAACAACAGGCTAGAGAGCCAAGCTAACAGGCTAATGCTAGCACTTGGGCTGACACACACACACACGCAGTGAGCCCCCTTCACTCTCCTTCTCACACAAACAGATGAGCACACAGCGACCTCGTGCTCTCTCACCCGGACCCCTATGCTCTCCCCCAATCACACGCTTGTCTTAAACACAACTGTGCATTTTGGTGGCGCTGGTGAGGAGGAGCTAACAAGCAGCAGTATTACATTACATTACATTACATTACATTGCATTTAGCGGACGCTTTTATCCAAAGCGACTTACAATAGTGGGAAAGTACAGATGCGAAAAAAATAATAATAATAAATAAATAACTAAATAAATAAATAAATAAATAATAAAGTTGTACTAGTATTTACTAGTACTAAGTATTAACATTTAGATATCGAGTGCTGAGTGCATATCAGTACTCATGGGGAGTATTTGGGATCACTAGAGCAGGTGCTCTTTGAAGAGCTCAGATTTTAGGAGTTTCTTGAACCCAGTGAGGGACATCTCTGCTCTAGTGGTGGTAGGCAGCTTGTTCCACCATCTGGGAACTACTGAGGAGAACAGTCTGGATTGCTTTGTGTGAATGTTAAGCAAAGCAAGGCGATGTTCAGTGGAGGAGCGCAGCGACCGGGCTGGGACATAAGCTTTTAGGAGCGAGTGTAGATAAGGGGGAGCCTGCTCTGTCATCACCTTATAGGCGATCGTGCAGGCTTGGTGTTTGATCCGGGCAGCAATCAGAAGCCAGTGTAGGTCAATGAGCAGTGGGGTGACATGTGCCCGTTTTGGATGGTTAAAAACCAGACGTGCTGCTGCATTCTGGACCATCTGTAGTAGTTTAATAGTGCAGGCTGGGAGGTCTGAACTCACTGTCAAGCTGCTTAGACGTGAAATGGAAATGAACGTTAATGCTTATCGAATTCTATTGTCATGGCTTATCATCATCATCGAGGGAAAAATTATCGTGAAAAAAATCGATATTGTTTTATCGCCCAGCACTAGTCTATTCTCAGTACACCTTCACTACAGCGGCCTGTCAGTCCACAAAATTAGGCTTAGTTTCTAAGATGCTACCACCCTTCATCCTATTATGCCATTTTGCACATCAGTCAGACATGTCCTTTGTCTATGATGATGGTTTTGCACTCTGCTACAACTGACTGGTGTGCTCACTTGCAGTATTCATGCAGTAAACCCTGTCACAAGCATCTGTGACATCCCAGCCTGATTTTAATTCCAAACCAGTCGTGGTCCTAATATATAATATAATATATTCATAATATAATTAAGAAGACTTCAGAATCAGTCAGTGAAATGTTATTAGGAGATGATCAGAGCAGAGTTTAGAGACCTTCTTAAAGTCCCATAATGCAATGTAATATGACAATTGTACACAGCTATAGAACCAATGATATCTAGACACATAATTGTGATTATAGCCAGAAGTGTGTACTTAAGTCAACATGTGCCACAGTGTGTAGCAGACAATGTTGTCCTGGTGCAGAGACGAAGCAGAAGGAGACTGAGGAGCCAGGTATTGGAATAAGATCACTTGTACCATAATACGCCTAACAGCAGACACTAGACACCCGCCTTTAGAATAAGTATTGAGTTACGTAACAGCAGAGCTTCTAGGTAGCTATGGATTAAGTAGAAATCAGAGAGGAGGTAAAAACGGTAGGTCCACTATTTCTGGCATTGTTTATTGTATCGTCTAGCTTTCATTTCTCTCTGCTTAAATAACATTACACATAGTTTTCTTCCAGACTCTAGCCTTAATCTGACCATTTACAATCACTGGCCACATCATTAGGTACACAGACCTTGTATCTACACGGATTGGTCATTTTATCAGCACCACTGACCATTTGATGCACTTTGTAGTTCTACAATTAAAGACTGTAGTCCATCCGTTTCTCTGTATACTTTGTTCATCCTGTTTTTCAATGGTCAGGACCCCCACAGAGCAGATATTATATGTGGTGGGTGGATCATTCTCAGCAGTACAAAACTACAAAGTGCATCTATATGGTCAGTGAAGCTGATAAAATGAATCATGATGGTAGGGAGCCAAGTTTTTTATCGAAATAAGTGGACAGTGAGTGTGCTTGACCCACTCACAGAAGAGTAAAAATGTTAAGCATTTTGATGATGCTGTAGAAGACTTAGACTTTCTTTTCGACACGAGTCGCCAGGCGTAGATAATCAGTCTTGCTTGGCTGCTCTTAGCCGGAGCTTGGGAGTCGGTTGCCGAGCCGACGCTTCCCTGCAGGCATTTCAGCCTCCTTCTGGCATTTTGTGGTGGGACTCCCTGGGGTGGGCTACTGCGTGGCCCATAAACACTGTTTATTAATAGCCGCTCGACTGCTTGCGAAAATGAAACGCCTGCTGAGCTCCATTCTGCACCTCCCTCTGCCCCTGTCATCAGATCTCCCACTGGCCAGGAGAGGAGAAGAGAGGAGAAAAAGAGGCTATTGGAGAAAGATGCCTTCATGTCTGTACCTCTCGAGGCAGTCCTGTCAGCACTTTCGCTACTCTTCCAGTATGTGACTGATGGTTACAGTCCTACCTCTCTCAGCCAGTCTACTCTACAGAGATGTACAATCTCTGACAGCCTCATGGAGCGGAAGTTTTCCTCACGGATCCAAATAAGCCGCATCCGCCTCCCCAGTCCCGACTGCAGGTTATTTCATGTCAGGAATATTAACTGTTGTGTACACAACTTAGAATGTTACTGCCACAAAAGGCCTGTTTAATCTTGCATTAATTCCCCAATGTTGGATTTAGAGCGATTGAGGTTATACACAAACATGCTATTGGACTTCATTGGCTAATTTTGCTGATGGCAGCAAAACAAGCTTTTACATTCTCAGACGGCGGAAAATAGCGTGATGAAGACAGACACAATTGTGCATGTGTGAGCATTAATATGGAGCTTTGTGAGAAAAAAACAGCTCTCTGTTGGGAAGGATATGAGAGAGGTAAACATTCACTTTTTGAACCATGAGAGCCCATGTCATTTTGCATTTTTTAAAATTCTTCTAAATAAAGATTCCTGTAAAAGACTTTGGAATAATGCCATTAAAGAATTAACATCCATTCACTGAATGATTCTTAAAGAAAATTGGATGTAGAAAGCTGTCAACAGTGGTCTTGTTCATACTGGTATTGGCATCCATCTTGAGCGATCCAAAAACAAGTAGAGAGTAAGACATATTTTCCATGTCTCTCAGATGTTCTTCCAGTAACCACTTAGGATCAGATTTCATGTCTAGTGGATTTGTGTTGTGCTAAATTTGTTGTGAAACAAAAAAAAAACTTTTGTTAATCCTAATTCATACATACAATCACTGGCCACTTCATTAGGTACACATACTTTGTATCTAATCTACACTCATTGTCCATTTGATCTTCTCAACTGACCATGAAGGTGGACTTACTGGTCCAAATACAAGGTGAATCAGAAAGGTAGATTAATCTAATAGAGTGGACAGTGAGCTAACAGTGTTTAAAGCTCTGCTGTGTTTAATCCACTCGTACAAGCTCAACATGCCGCCACCACCACATCAGTGTCACTTCAGTGCTTATAATGATTCAACAACCAAATAATACCTGCTCTGTCAGGTCCTGACCTTTGAAGAACAGATTCAAAAAAGTACACAGAGAAACAGATGGACTACGGTCTGTAATTGTAGAACTACAAAGTGCAGCTATATGGTCAGTGGAACTAATCAAATGAACAATGAGTGTAGATACAAGGTATGTGTACCTAATGAAGTGGCCACTGACTGTATGTATAGGCTGTTACAAATGATATGATTGTATGAATTGCTAACATGACTTAAATAAACAGGAAAAGGAAGCCAGAAAGACTCTGGACTCTGCTGTGATGACTCCTTTGACATTGTTGCAGATGCATCAGGTTGCTTTTGCATACATACAAGTGTCATGTCTTATGCTTTCCTGACCATGTCCAAAGGTGCTTTCAGTGACTGGACCTGCAGTAATCAGCTTCAACTTATACTTGAATAACTCAGGATATGTGTGAATGCAGGGAACAGTGCCTTTGACTCCTAAGCAAAGACAACCTTGCCAAACAATATAACATAATTCTACAATTCAAGCCATGAAGAACCTACTTTACAGAGTCATCATCCACCAAAAATCCACAGGGCAACCATGGGATTGTGGTTAAGGACCAGCCTTGTGTCCGGAAGGTCACTGGTTGAAGGGCCCTTGATCAAGGGTGTCGTAGTGTGGTGAAAAGTGGGACTAAGTTACCAGCAGTCCACCAACATCAATAGACATTCATTTTTGGTTGAATGTTGGTCATGACATTAGGTGACAAAAATGTAACATCAGGATAACATCTAATAACACCCTGTGCCTGCTGGGCGGAGTCTGGAATTTTATTTTCCTTTAAATATTAAAGGAAATAATATTTAATAATGGGGGGCTGGGCACTGCTTGTGCAGAGGGCCCGGAATTTGGTGCTACACCCTTGCCCTGGAGCAAGGCATCTAATCCCCATCTGATCCCAAAGTGTCCATGGATTGGGCTGCCCAACACTCCAGCCAAGTGTGCTCACTGCTGTCTAATTCACTAGTATGTGTTTATATGTGGGTGGCACGGTGGCTTAGTGGTTAGCACGTTTGCCTCTCAGCGCTGAGGTCTTGGGTTCGAGTCCACATCTGAGCGGAGTTTCCATGTTCTCCCTGTGACTGCGTGGGTTTCCTCCGGGGTCTCCGGTTTCCTCCCACAGTCCAAAAAACATGGAGGTCAGGTGAATTGGCTAGTCTAAATTGTTCATGTGTGTGTGTGTATGTATGTGTGTGCGTATGTGTTCACCCAGCGATGGACTGGCACCCTGTCCTGGGCTTAGTTGAATAGTGTAATGCCCTGCCCTGCGCCCAGTGAGGGGGTAGGGGACTAACCGCGACCCTGATAAGGATTAAGCAGGTGTGATAATGAATGAATGAATGAATGTGTTTATATGTGTGTTTCACTAACACATTGGTCAGTGTGTCACTTAACTGAGAAAAATGTGCCAAAATGTGTGTTCTGTACCAGACAAGTGTGTCCATTATCATTTGCCGGCCAATGGAGAGGACAGATGATATACAAGAAGCTGGTTTGCACTTCGCAAGTCCAAATCAGGGCTTCCACACCAGGCACAGAGATCGCTACTGCTGCTGACCCTGTTGCTCTATCCACCGTTGGGCTGTATGTACACTAGTGACGATAGATGAACAAGTCTGGAACCAAGCAGAATGCTAATGCAAGTACAGTGTGGCAGCACATGGGAGGCCATGGTGAAGAGATGCCCATACAGGACTCATTGACAAAGCATTCACCTCTATGGAGAAGAGACAAAGTCTTCGTAAAGATCTGTTCATGTACATTGCGTCGGTTTTGTGTTTGGATATTGTAGCATTTCAAGGCCTTGCCAAAAATATTCTTGTTCTCATCTCCTTCTCTGAGTGATTTCAGTTACACACACAGTATGAGTGGATGGGACTTGCAGATTGTGTTTGGATTTGATGAGCAAAACTCAAATCTATTTTTGAGCATCTTTGTGCCAGGCATATTCATTCTGCCCCATCGTCAAGCCAGGACAGATGCATCGTTCAGAGACAGCTAATAGATTTCTTACCGCGCTGGCCAGACACTTCCAAAACAAATACTCTTTTGCCACAACTGACTGAAACCTCTTAGAGAGAGAGAGAGAGAGAGAGAGAGGGAGAGAGAGAGAGGGACAGAGAGAGAGAGGGACAGAGGGATAGAGAGAGAGAGAGAGAGAGAGATGGTGCTGTGGTTTATATGATTATTGTTGAGTTGCAAAACGTTTTTGCAGATGTTTGAGACCTGTAGCTGGAGAAGGTAATAATGCCTCGTAGTGAGACCTTTTCACATTTACTTAACACACTTTATTTAAAGGTGCTTTTCAGAGTTTCAATCCAATAAACTTTTGTAAGAGTTTGCTAGCTTTCTGGTCAGTTGTTGCACTGTTGCTATTCAACGTGGCTCTGTAAATGTTAAACAAAGTGGCTCAGACTGAGAAACACCAATCAGCAACTGGGAGCATTGCACAGGACAGGGGGAAGGGGAGGGCCCAGGGTGAAGACCTGTGTAAACATTGGTGAGGAGTTTGTTTGTTAATTTTTACATTACTTACATGTTGTTTGCAACTAAATTTATGATCAATTACACACAGAGATGTATTTTCATACACTCTTTATATTTCCACATCATTGACCCTAAATGTTTTATTTTATATTTTTTTAATTCTTAAAATGTAAAAAATTGGGGCTATTGTGGCATGGTGGTTAGGGAAACCAGTAGGTCGCTGTTCAATCCCCTGGCAGGACATGACTAAAGTACTCTTGAGCAAGACACCCAAAACACAACTGCTCCCAGCTGGAAAGGGGCTGCCTACCACTTCAGGCACATGTGCTTACTGCCTCTTAGTGTGTTCATTAATGTGTGTGTATGTGTTTCACTGCATGGATGGATTCAATTTGGAGGTCAAATTCCTCTGTGTGGAAGCACACTGGTTCACTTTCACTTAACTGAGATTTACAATGTTTTAATTCCACTGGCATAGAAAATTTATTATGACTCATTTTTTTGGCTATATCAGTCAGGCTTATGCCTGGGTAACATTGCAGGCAAGGTCTGAACAGAAGATCTCAGCCAGCAGTAGAGCAGGGGCAAGGCTCTTTCCCAGGGCAAACGGAGCTCGCTAATTGGCTGCCGCCGTGTCGGAGTGATTATCCGTGCCCCACGCCCAGCCCTGTTGTGACTGGTGGGCCCATAGACTAATCTTCCTTTAATTAGCAGAATCTGCGTGGCTGAAGAAGCCACCTCAGCGCCAAGTCGCCTCGGTGTGGTCACGCACGCTTCAAAAGTATACCCCGCCTTCAGCCACCCCCTAAACATCTGAGCCTGGACGACGTGAGATCAGACATCTGCCCTGAGGTCACCAGTGAAACACGTTCACAAGTGCTTATTGATTCTTGTGTTGGTTCATTCATAAGACACTTAAAATCAAGAGAGACCATTTTTCAAGGATTGCAGGGGGGTCTCAGGCTGTCATTTTGTCATCCAAGAATCTAAATCCGAAGGACTAAGATAGAGGGGATTGGATTTGTAGTAGATATCCTGGGGTTAAGCCCAAGTCCACTGATTGGGGCTTTCGAGGTTTATCCACTAGCAGTCATGAGGGTGCCTGGTTACTGGAACATCGTCGTCTTTGCTTATATAGAGTAAAATAATCCCGTACTCGTTACTGCGAGCCGGGATTCAGCTCTGATCTGGCTCAGATGGATCAGTGAACAGTGCTGAAGAGTTTGGAAAATTACATCTCCAAGATTACCGGCCTTTCATATTTAGAGTTTGGTGACTAGACACTGTATAAAAAAAGATCATCTGCAGTTAGAGTAGAAATTGGATCAGGATAAACAGATAAGAATGGATACTGGGTGGGTGCTATAAAATACAGTAGCACATCAAAAAATAACAAAAATTTACAAAAAAGAACATTGGTCAAATAGTTAATTTGTGTTCAGCATTTCATTCCGAAGATAAACTGACTTTTTATAAGCAAAACATTTCAAGCCTTATTTTGTTTAAATGTTGAGGCTACCCAGCTCATTTTTGGTTAGTAGAATGTTTTCTTAACATTACAAATATTACAAATTTGGTTTTTGGAATGTTTTGTCAAGTTTTCTAGATGTTTCTAGAATGATTTATTTAACTTTTCTAAACATTCCAGTAGTGTTGCTGCAACATTACAAGAAATGAGAATGAGAACCCAATCCCCTGGCCCCTCCCAATGTATTAGTATCCAAACAACCACCCATTCACTCAGACTCTCCCAATCAGTTGTAATGTCCCTGACTGCAGGAGGGTAAAGACTAGTACATACCTCCTTCAATGCATGTGAAGTCATTCACCACCTATTTTCTAACTGCTGCTGATAGATCATCACTGGGCAGTCAAATGCTTGGAGGAAAGCGCAGGATCCCCAGCTCTGATGGATCAGCTAGCAGACCCCTGAGCCAACAGTCATTAATTTAGTAGTGAAAAATGGCTTTCAAGTGTTACTAGAAAGAAGAAATTCTAAATCAGCAGTTTATTTAGAAGCCCACAACTGGCCCAAATGAGCTTTTTCACAGTATTCTAATTTTTAGATATGTACTAGTATGTTTTATTAACCCATTGTGCACCAGAACATTATAATGAGATATAAGTATCAGCATTCCCAGCCATTTGTCATCTACAATCAGTCAGTCCATCCATTTATTCCAGTTAAGGATCACGGTGATTAGCCCTACCCCACCATTCGGCAGTCGGCAGAACATTACACTATTATATCTAGGGTGCCGATCCATCGCTGGGCACAAAGAGACATACATATATCAGGGCAATTTAGAATAACCAATTTACCTGACCTCCATGTTTTTGGACTGTGGGAGACTCCGGAGGAAACCCAGGCACACACTGGGAGAACACTCAATCTCAAGACCCCAGCACCGAGAGATGAATGCTAACCACCAAGCCACTGTGCCACCATCTGTCAGTCCTCTTCTCTCATAACCCAATGTCCTCACCTCTTTTATACTCTTTACTCACACTACCTATGCTAATTTCAAGAGGCCTCTGGAAAATTTTTGCTGGTGTTCAATCTTCCAAAGGAAAAGAGTGATTACCAGGAGTCTTCTCTCTTTCTCATGCTCTTCACTTTTTTTGCCACAGACACATTCTTCGTAGGAAGGGGGTTCTCTGATTAACTCTCCACAAAGTGCCCTGCTCCCTGACCAAATAAATATGGCCCGTGTCATTCTGTCAGCAACTGTCTTCAGAGAGCAATATTTGAAACACCCCATGATCCTGCTGGCTTTTATATGGAGAATCCATTCTCATACCACAGGCATGAGCCATAAACATGTGGACTCGTGTGGAAGAGGGCTCAGGGTGAGGGGGAGCTCCCCTCTCTGTATCTTCGTCATCCGGCCCTCTCAAACCTGGAGAAGCATGGCCCATTTTGGGGAGGGAGGAGATCTGGAAACAGCTTCTCTGAATAGGCCCTTGGGATTCCTGTCCCGTCCGAAAGTCTACAAGGGAAAGAAATCATTCTTTTATTATATAAGAGATCTTTGCATTATGTTGCACGTGTGCTTTTGACCACAGAAATATTGTGGAAGGAGAACGGCAACATTATTTCAGAGGAGACCGGTGGTTTAACCATGGACCCAAGTGCAAAAGTTATGCCCCTCACAGCCCTCCCAAATAAAAATGACCTTCGGTGAATACAAAATGACAGTGGGGTTCTTATGTTAATGCTTTAAGTATATTGTTATTATGCTAGTTTTGTTAAGTCATGGTTGTAAAATGACTAAGCAAGCTAAAATTATATATGGGAGTTCCAGTAAGGAGGCTCAGCTGGTCCCCAGCTAACTTTCCTTCACCTTCTTGAGCACCAAGTGCTAGTGTGATTACTCTACTAGTACGCTACCTTGACAACAGCATTGGAACACCTGCTCATGCCTGGTTTCTCCCAAAATCAAGAGTATTAAAAATAGTTCATCCTGCTTTTGTTGGAGTAGCTGTCTCTACTGTCCAGGGAAGGCTTTCTGTTAAATTTTGGAGAATTGATGTGAAGATTTGATTGCATTCATTAGCAAGAGCATTAGTGAGGTCATGATGTTGGATGCCAGCTTATCCCCAAAAGTACTGAAGGGAGCACAATCATTCCAGACAACACCGTTTCACTGCTCTACAGCTGAATGCTGGGAGGCTTTATACCCCTCTAGTCTACCACCATTGGTGCCAATAGGTTTATGTTTACCTACTCCAGATGATCCTATTTTATTGGCAGTACTTCTCTACAGGGACTAGACAAGCTGTGTGTTTGTACATCTGTGTCAGCAATCAGTGCCAAATGCATTCATTAGAAGTGTCCACAAACATTTGGACAATTTGGAAAAATAGTGTAGTTGCCAGTCGGTACAGCTTTGACACTTGACTATGCAGATGGACTCAGTTTGTGCCTTTATCTTAGGACAAATGTTATGATGGTGTAAGCTTGACCCTTCTGCCAGGCAGAGCTTGTGCTTTGCCCACTGTCAGCGCTCACAGGGGCCCCACACATATGCTTTCATCTCCATGCTTTACACACATGTTAAGGCAACACACTTCCGCTCAGTTCACAGTAAACATGTGTGCTCATACACACACACACACACACACACAGATGCATGCATACATGCACAGACACACAAACACTTGATGGTGTGTAAGTTGAGAGTTTGTTTCAGTTTGAACGTTGTCGTGACCCAGACCTCCTTCTGTGCAAGAAGCATGGCCATTAACATCTGGAGCCCAGTTGCACCAGCTTCTAAAAGCACCCCCCCCCCATTTGTTTCTCTCTCTCTCTCTCTCTCTCTCTCGCTCTGTCTCTATCTCTCTCTGTCTCTCCCTCCCTCTCTGTATCTCCCTCCTTCTCTCACTCTCTCTCTCTCTCTCTCTCTCTCTCTCTTGTCTCTCCTTTCTTTTCTCTCTCCCTTCTTCTCTCTCTGCAGGTCTCTGTCTCTCCCTCCCTCTCTCTCTCTCTGTATTTCCCTCCTCTCTCATTCTCTCTCTCATTCTCTCTCTCTCTCTCTCTCTTTCCTCCTTTCTTCTCTTTCTCCCTCTTTCTCTCTCTCCCTTTTTTCTCTCTCTTTCACTCTTTCTCTCTCTCCCTCTCTCCATCCCTCTCTCACTCTCGTTTTCTCTCTCCCTCTTTTCTATTATCTCTTGTTTCCTTCTTTCTCATTTTCTCTCTTTGTTTTCTGTCTTTTTTCACTTTTACTTTTTTCTCTTTCTCAATTTCTCACTCACCATCTCTCTCTCTCTCTGTCTCTCTCTCTGTATGTCCCTTGTGGGCATCTTTATAGAGACATCGCAGCTTGTAATCAGAACCTGATGAAGCAGTGGTGCTCCGGAGGGAAGTGGTAGTGTCTGACCGACTCGTGTCCACAGGGCTGGGCCAATGACACAGACAGCCAGTCAAAACAAAGATCCACCACTGCTGGGTGGTTGAGTGCAGGATGATTGGGTGCATTTTAACTCTGTCCGTGTCAGGTTAATCAAGTACACTCACGCAAAACACAAAATTGCAGGAGACTCAAACGCACAAGTGGGTTTACAGTCTAACTCCACTGAGACAAATGGCAGGGTTGAAAAGTCAGCCTTTTTAATCCAAGTGTTTATTTGTTTCTCTTAGTATGAAACATTGTTTTCCTGCATGCAGAAAGATCACGTTCTGCTGTAAGATAACTTGTCAGTGCTCTCCTTTTGTGCTTGCTTGTTTGTTTGT
>BRDA01009444.1:18183-44816 GCA_036984385.1 Crenuchus spilurus | reverse complement strand
AGAATAAAACTAACAATAACTACATGACTAAAATTTGACTAAAACTAATATCCATTTTAGTCAGAAGACTAAGACTAAAACTAAATCAATATCACATGTCAAAATTAACACTGTTGGGGGATAGATGCCTTGATCAAAAGCACTTCAGTTATGTCCTGCCAGGAGATCAAACCAGCGATCTTCCGCTCACAAGACCTATCCACAGCATCTGCGGAGCAGTTGGGGGTTAGATGCCTTGCTAGAGGAACTGGCAAATTTCTGGTCACAAGATAGAGTCCATAACCACCAGGCTACAGCTGCCCCCAACAGAAATCCAAGATGTCAACTTAGATTGTTTGATTGAAAGTCCAGAGTTCTAAACACTACACTAGGGAACCTACATCTTGCTCAATGCAGCATAAGATGAAAGTTATCTTTCATAGTAATTAGATCATTCATTAGTTTTATGTTATGCTGTCCGTAGAGACTACAAATGTTAATCTTCACTATTTTCTTTTTTGCTGTCACTTGTCATTAAAATGAAGCTGCACTAACATGCTCCTTAATCTCCTGACAGCCCCTCTGCCATCGCGTAGAATGAGAAAATAATGACACACCTAATCTGAACATTAGCTATTTTTCAGCAGGATTGCATGTGTTTTAAATTCCCCTCCGTCTGATAGTAAGCAGAGCGCAGCAGAGAAAAGAGAGTGAAAGGAAAGTGCGATCCAGAGTAATCTTGTTAGGCTAAGTGAAGCTTTGCAGAGAAGCCTCTTGTCAGCCGGCTGGCAAGATGAACTTATGCACGAGCATCATCCTCCGTCCTTATGTTTCACTTTTCTGTTATCAGTCATCTCCATCTCACTCAATCTTACTTGCTCTGGTTTTGGTTTCTTCTCTCTCTCTTTCTTTCTCTACTGCTACCTTTCTCCCTCCCTCTCTCTCCTTCTGTACCTCCCTCTCTACCTCTCTGTCTCTCTCTCTCTCATTCTTTCTGGTACCACTCTCTTTCTACCTCTTTTTTATATTTTTGTTTATTTATTTAAACATTTTATTTCTAAGTTTTTGCCCATTTTTATCCCCTTCCCAATGTAGTAGTAGCCAATTAGCCCATCCCCTCCATTAGGACTCTCCCCATCACTTTTGCAATGTTCCTGACTCTAGGAGAGTGAAGACAAGAACAAGCCTCCTCCGTTGCGTGATGCCAGCCACCGCCTCTTTTTGAACTACCGCTGATACACCGTCACTGGGGAGCCTGTGCTTGGAGGAAAGCGCAGGAATCCCAGCTCCAAATGGACCAATCAGTAGATGCCTGAGCCAGCAGACATTGCAATGTGAGAGTGATAAGGAGAGACAGTGCCATCTACCTGCCCAGAGAGAGCACGTCCAATTTTTCTCTCTTGGGCCCCGATTGTTGATAACAAAGAACATGACCGGGATTTGAACTCTCAATCCTCTGATCATAGTGTCAGCATCTTAGTCTGCTGAGCCACTCTGGGCCCTGTCTTTCTACCTCAGTCTTGCTTTTTCTCCCTACATCTCTCTCTTTCTCTCTCTCTCTCTCTCTCTCTCTTTCTCTCTCTCTCTCTCTCTCTCTCTCTCTCTCTGTAGTGGTCGTGTGGGGGTCCTGACCACTGTACAAAAGGGTGAACAAAGTATACAGAGAAACAGATGGACTACAGTCTGTAATAGTAGAACTACAAAGTGCACCTACCTGTATAGGCTCAGTGGAGCTAAAATGGACAATGATTTTAGATACTAGATATGTGTGTGTATGTTTCTTTCTTTATTCAGTTACTTTTCATTCAGTTTTCGGTGCAGCTTCCGTATTTTCCACATTTTCTGAAAGCTTGGAAGTGTTATAGAAGTGCTGCGATGACAGCCAGAGAACATTTGCTTGCACGCATGCACTCAAGGTAAGACAAGGAAGTATATAGTATAAGGAAGTGTGTGAGCGATATATGAACTGCACATGCACTTTTTTGACAGACCATCACACACACACACACACACACACAAGCACACAGTACTTAGTGAGTGCTGTGTATCCTCTTCCAGACACAGGAGTCCACAGTGTTGAGTTGAGGGGAGCTGGCTGTAGCTACGTTCCCCTTCACAGCATTATAAATGTATGTGTGAGGAGGCCCTTAATGGCTGCTAATCCAATTTCTGCCACTGAAATCAAATCTCACTGGCGCCAGTAGTCCTCTCCATGCACAAATAATGGCTTTTGCTTTGGTGTGTTTATGAAAATGATGAGCCGCCAAAAAAACGCTGGCTTTACCGGGCCTAACGTCTATCCTGAACCTCCACGAAATGATTCCATTTTCTCTCAATTTATCACTTCATCACCGTTTTTTTTTTTTTTTTGGTGAGAGGTGGGGCAAGGGGTGCAGAAGACAGTTATTAATTGTTGGTCCCTTGAAAGATGAGAAGGTTATGAGCAGAAGGAGCGGAGAGCCTTTGCAGAGAAGCCCATTTACCGCTCTCTCATAATGCCTTCCTGAGGTCAGCCATCGATTTGCTTAAACCGCATGCTGTGCTGATAAGATTAGGCCTTTCGATTCCTGAACTACTTGAGTCATCCAGATGAAGTCACTTTGGGTTGCACAGCACACCAAATAGCTCTCTTTTCATTAGGTCATGGCCTCTCTGATAACAGGTTGACTTTGCCTCTCTCTCACTCTCTGTCTCTGTTGTTGTTGTTGTTGCTACATCTGTACATCATGCGTATAATGCAATACTGCACATTTGATTATATTGATACAGTGAAACTTTAAAGCACAACTTACTGCTGTATTATAACTGAACACTGATCAGCCCTAACATTAAAACCAGTCTGCTAATATGGCTGAAATGCTGTTGGTTCTCTGCATGCCACTAAAACACCAAGTCATGGATTCTACAAGACTTATAAGTGTTCTGTGGTACCTGGTATCAACACACAGATCTTTTAAAGTGCACACTATGTGATGTTTAGCCCGATTCTGCTCTTCCAAGAACTTGGAGCTGGTCGAGTAGCAGTTTGTTGCACAGATAATCTCATCGCATGACCGCAAAACATGAGTCAATCCTAAACTTTTCAGTCAAGTGCCCGAGCTAATCGGTGGTCCTCTAGTATTTTTAACCATGTTTGATGTTTATGACTGAAACCTGACTCTTCTAGTATGAGATGGTCAGGAAACTCCCCAGATCTCAATCGCTTTAAGAACCTGTGGTCAGTCTTCAAAAAGTGGGTGGACAAACAAAAACAGAAATTGTGATAAACTCCAAGTACTGATTAGGCAAGAATGGGTTGCTATCAGTCAGGATTTGACCCAGAAGCTGATATCCAGCATGCCAAGGCAAATTGCAGAAGTCTTGGAAAAAGTCGGGTCAACACTGTTAATATTGATTCATAAATTTGTACTTGTCAAGAAAAGTTAAAAAAACTTATGAAATGCATTTAACTGCAATTCAGTATACTATATAAACAAAAAAAGATCTAAAAACATGGAAGCAGCAACCCTTTCATGTATTCTGGTCACTATAGTGGACGCCTATTTTTATGTTGTTATTTTTATATTAATTGTTTTTGTACATTATAGTTAGCACCACAGTCAAGACCCACACCTACTTCAATGATTTCTTTATAATTCTTCTTCAGCAAGAGTCAAATACATTTTAAGCATAAGAAGGATGAGCAAAATTGTTTTGTTAAACCCTCTGGAGTCAGCTCTCCCGCCAGTGGCATATTAACAAAATTCCTCAAAAACACTTATATAACTCTGTGAGACTTGACCATCAAAACAAAACAAAACATACGGAAACCTTAAAGGGTTAGGTTTTTAAAGATATATAGATATATATCGAAAGATATTTTTAGATTCTTGTGATCTTAAATAAGCAGACACACGTTTGTGACAGCGACTCAGACAGCTGTACTGTTTTTCCCACCAAACGACGCAAGCTGTCATTAATATCGACATGGTAATTCTGGACATACCATTGGTTAGATTACTGGCCTTGGAACATGTGGAATTTTTACCAAATAAAGACCTCTCACCTGAGGTGAACCTGAACAATGCAACTCTCCCTGAGTGTTTCACATCTATCTCTTAAATATTCAATGTAGGGTTAGTGGCTGAGTGAAAACAGAGTGTCGTCTCACATTTGTTAAGCTTTAGGAATAAAACCACATACAATAAAAAAACTGTAATGGCCAATGTGTAGCCAATACCTCTGTTTATTCAGTTCTGAGCTCAAAACTATTGGCTATAAATGTTTAGATTGTGTTTTTTTCACAATATATCAGCACATCTGAAAATCTAAGTCTAAAGTCTAAGTTTAGAGCAGGTTTAATCAAAATATAGATTTATGACACTCTTACTGTTTTGACACCATTGTTGCTGAGTTTGTTCTGAACAAAAGTCAAAAATATTTTAGATGAGTGTAATTTGTAAAAAAATTCTACATCAGAGTGTCTGAAATACCTTCCAACTCCAGAGGGTTGGAAGGTATTTCCATGGGGCGGCACGGTGGCTTAGTGGTTAGCACGTTCGCCTCTCAGTGCTGAGGGTCGAGTCCCCATCTGAGCGGAGTTTCCATGTTCTCCCCGTGTGGGTTTCCTCTGGGGTTTCCAGTTTCCTCAAACAGTCCAAAAACATGGAGATCAGGTGAATTGGCTACTCTAAAAATTACTCTGGTGTGTGTATGTATGTATGCCCAGATATGGTTGGCACTCTGTCTGTGCCAGACTAGGGTGATCCCCCTAGTGCTTGATGCAGTCCTCTAGGTAGACAGTCGTTTCTCGCCAGAGTGTGTGTATATGAAGTGTGCCGATTGTAAAGTGTCCTTGGGTGTCTAGAAAGGCGCTACAGTATATAAGTGTAATGTGTATGTATTGATTTTTTTATTTTATTTACTTGAGTATTATTACTGCCGTTGTACCCATGTAACGTGCATTTATTTTTAGTATATATTGCTTTTATTTTTTTTATCTGCATGAAACATAATTTTTTATAATTCATGATTGAAAATGTTTTAGTATGTTGTATTATTGGAACATGGTGAAAACCTACAGTGAATTACATTGACTGATAGAGTGGTTAATACGCGATATAATGAATGTTGGTATTTATGCACTAACAGGGAATAAAGCTTTATGAGGTGATAAAAAAAATGGAAATTATATACAGGCTAATACAATCAATGATTTCCAAAGAGGCCTTGTGTTTTTGTTAAATGGTAGAGTGAACATTGTATTGACCACTTTCTGTACCATATAAGATGACCTTAATGCTATGAAGCTTTGGGACACTGCATTTGAGAAGATTTGGTAACACGGTAGTAGACCATAATATGTGTACATTGTTTTCATTTAGTATTTGGCCCATGTTGTTTGTTGAAAATCATGTGAAATTGAGTGTCTCTTGGCTGTAATTGTTGTCTAGATTTGAGAATTTAAAACAAAAGCCCTACTACGATTGGATTAGTTTATCAGAGACATCTGTAATGTCTCTTCAGTGATGAAACTTCTGCATTAAAATGACTACAGGAGTGAGTTTCTGGGTAGTTGTAGGATTATGGTTACTATAGTTTATTTGCATAACACTTATTTATTATTTGTATTATCCTTAAGACTTGTATCTGTTGTATATTCAGTTTGAATATAAACTATTATTTACAGTTGTATTAGTGTAACAGTGTTTAACATCAAATCTGTAAGGAGTTCACAGTGATACAGTGACTTGTACCTGTAGCTGTGATTATAACCAAGTTTATTTAGTGACTCTTCAATAGATTTGTGACAGATCTGCACATTAAAAGACTACATTTTTTATTTTCTAAATTCTGCCTAGAAAATCACAAAGATTTGTATCAGATGTCAGGAATAAAATGATCTGATGTGATAGATAATAATCATAGGCAGTACAGTTTGTAATTTTCTCAGGGGATGAGATGTATTCAGGCATAAATAAAAAATATTAAGGAGCTCCTATAAAAGAAGAAATTACCCAAGGTCCCCATGTAATTTTAATCCAACAAGATTTCAAGTTTATTTAACTCCACCAAAATGTTAAAAGATTTAAAACACTTCTGGCAAATGGCAACCTGTTAACATTAGTCTTCATTCAGTGAATCAATTTTGTGTCCACAGCTTATCTTTCCCAATTGTTTTTGAGGTCCAACCATCTATATTCAAGTCATTTGGAGAGCTGAATGAATGGACATCAGCTTTGGGGAACCGATGGGCATTCCCATGGCTTTAGCTGGCTGGCAATTCATTGTAAATTACTTTAAAGTAACTGATCATTCAATCAGGCTTGAGGCACAAATAGCTTCAGATATGTTGATATAATTTTCCATTTCAAGCCTTGCTTTAACTGAACAGTAATGAGGCTTTCAGTTGGTGTGGGTTGCCCTCTAGCTGTCATTTAAGTAATATTAAGAAAAAATACTCATCATTCATTGAATTTTTAAAGATAAACCTGTAAGATATCTCACTGGTCATCCTCACAGAGTTCTGAACATCTGAACCTTATTACTTCTCAGTATCTTAACATTAACTGAGGAAGACGATTGAAATTGTAGCATCAGTTCACTGTCAAACTTATGTTCAGTATCCTTGTATTATCATACACATGGAGAAAGGTATTGGGACACCTGCTTAATCACTGTTACTTCAAAGTCAATGGTATTAAAGAGTTTTGTTGGAGTAAGTCTCTGTTGTCAAAGGACATCTTTGGAACATTGCTGTGAGAATTTGATTGACTGAGGTAGCCTGATCACCAACTCACATCATCAAATAATGGGATGGAGCACCATCATTCCAGAAGAAACAGTTGCACAGCTCCACAGCACAGTGTTGGGGGGTGGGAGGTGGATTTTATACCCCTCTAGCCCACGCCTATAGAGAAGTACTGCCAATAGAATAGGACTCTGGAGAACCTATTGGCATTATGCATGGGAGTATGGGGCATGAGAGTATGGGGCAGCCATGGCCTAGTGGTAAGGATCTGGTCTTGTGACCAGAAGGTCGCTGGTTCGATCCCCAGACAGGACATGACTGAAGTGCCCTTGCCAAGGCACCAAACCCCCTAACTTCTCCCCGGGCGCCGGTGGATAAGGGCTGCCCACCGCTTCGGGCACAAATTCTCACAGCCTAGTGTGTTCACTAGTGTGTGTGTGTTTCACTGCACAAATGGGTTAAATGCGGAGGTCAAATTCCGTTGTGTGAAAAATCACATTGGCTAAATTGGTTAATCTTAATCTCTCTACAAGGACTAGACAAACTGTGTGTATGTGCATTTGTGCATCTCTATTAGCAATGAGTCCAAATCCATTAATTTGAAGGGTTGTCCACAAACATTTGGACATATAATGATCAGCAAATATTATTAAAACATAAGGTCCATCTTAACTCTACTATAGTCAAAGCATACCATCATATAGACTACACAGCTTAATAAGACTGAGTTGTTAGTTCTGTTGTGAATGCAGAGCTGTGCTTTATTGACATCAAATGTAATTTGTCTTGAGTTGATTGCAGAAAAGCTCTGTTTATGAAGCGCGTAGCAACACCGTTTCAGATGAAAATGACCTCTTTAAATGGCAATTAGTGAAAAAAAACGTCCATACTCCAGATGTTCTTGCACAGTATGTTGTGTCTGCATAGAGTCATAACCTTGCAGTCATTCACTTTAATAGAAAGTGACATTTATCAAAGAAGTTCAGCAACTTTTGTGTTTTTAAACGAGGCTCATGGAAATCATCATAGCTGGCTGCATAGTGGGGCCTGAATGAGGGCACTGCGGTGGTGTGGGAGTTGAGGGTTTTGGAGGCCTCTCTGGACAAATAACAAGCCATCGTGTGAAGACAACATTTTAGCATCCTGCCAAATTGCTAAACTCCAAGATTTTAGTCCCGAAAATAGTGTGATTGGATTAATAGCAGGAAATTGCCCTTGGAACATTAAGTGAAATTGTAACAATTTTTTTTGTGCCACTGAAAAGCGCAAAAACAGCCGCGCTCTATTCTCAGAGTTGTTTCCACTTAAGAAAATCATTTTCGAAGAATTTACAGTGCTGTGCTGGGAACAGCAATGGGGGCAGCTGCTCGAGCCAAAGCAGCCGGCCGTGTGTGAGAGTGGCTCGTTTCAGATAAACGTGCCACACATTACTCACGCCTGCCTCATTTTGCTGCGCTAAACGGCCTGAACGAGGGCAATAAGAAGACATTAAGCCAAGCACTGAAATCTGACTAGAGAGATCGTTTTCAGCAGTCACTGCATGTGAACCATAGAACGTCATAGATACTGCTGTTTATCCATCACACCAACCTTCAAAACTGGCTGCCTAGATTGTTACTTATACAACATTAGTACCTGTTCATTCACTTTCTTTCTCAAATCGAGGGTGTATAAAATACTTTTTTTGTTCTTTTAACTCTCTAGTGTCCACAAAAGGCTTACGACTAGATTTTAGAGCATTGCTCTGAGAATTTGAATGCATTCAGCAACAAGAGCATTAGAGAGGTCAGGATGTTGGATGATTACCACCCCACCTCATCCCTAACTCATCCCAAAAGAATTGGATGGAGCAGAGAAGAGAGTTCAACTGCTCCACAGCTTAATGCTGGGTGGCTTTATATTCTTCTAGCTCATGCCTGGAATTGCCAACAGGTTATCCAGGGAGTCCTATTCTATTGGCAGTACTTTTCTACATGGACTAGACAAGCTGTCTATTTGTATCAACTTTGTGTCAACAGTGCACAGTAAATCTGCCAGTGTTAAATCAACACTATTAGAGTTAAATTAACACTGAGAGTGTTATATTTTGACACTCTCAGTGTTAATTTAACTCTAATAGTGTTGATTTAACACTGGTAGATTTACTGTGTGGGTGCAACTTAAAGTAACTGAATGCATTCATTAGAAGGGGTGTCCACAAACTCTCTCTCTCTCTCTCTCTCACACACACACACACACACACACACACACACACACACACACACATTCAACTTGTCATGTTTTTGGTGCTACTGGCTTGAATAGTCATTGCACTTCTGTCTTACTCCTCACTTTCCCGGCATGCATTGCTGACACCTGGGCTGCATTAAGCCTGTTTTAAGACTGACTGAGAGGGAGAACTAGCGTTATGCAATTTCCTCTGCGTCTCTCGCTTCAGTGCATTTGCGCTGGTGTGAGAGCTTGGGAAACGGAGGTGAGGAGTTCACGCCTGATCACAATTGTTCGAGATAATCGCAATTATTTCATCTGACTGCAATTATTTTCCACAGTTGTTACCTTTCACCTCACTTGTTATTTGCCAATAAACAGAAGCTGAATTTTCATCACGTCAGTTACATTATATGTCCAAATGTTTGTGGACACCACTTCTATTGAATGCATTCAGCTACTTGAAGTTGCACTCATTGCTGATACAGATGTACACAAAAGCACACACAGCTTGTCTCATTCCTGTACAGAGGTACTGCCAATAGAATAGATAACCTGTTGGCAATTCCAGGCTCCAGGCATTGGCTAGAAGGGTATAAAGCCACCCAGCATTGAGCTGTTTGCAGTGGAGCTGTGTTCTCTGCTCCATCAAATACTTTTGGGATGAGTTGGGGATGAGGTGGGATTATGATCATACAACATCCTGACCTCAGTAACAACAAATCTTTAAATTGACAGGTTTATGACCTCCTAGTGCTTATTATTCAGACCCGCATGTAAGAAAACTGTAATAATGTTTGTTATAAGAGTGGTCAATGGTCAGTGGTCAATGATCTGATCACTGACCTGATTTAAAAAAATCAGTGGTCAGTGTTTCAGTGATGTGTGACCCGCTCCTCACAGGAGGGGTGTGGACACGAGGACCAGGTGCTCAGCTTAGCACAGAAACAATGCACAGATGCTGATTTGGGCAACCCAAAGTGCTACACATGTTGTGCCAAACAGTCACCAAACTCTAAATCAACATTAATGAAAGGGCCTATAAGAAGACTTTTAATACTAGTTCTTTTACTTAACTTCAAGAGTCCTTTATGAGCCCATATAGCTCAGTCCATATGGGCTTTTAGGCCAGTGTGCTCACAGCCCCATATGACGTCTAGCGCAGGCATTTCTTCTTCCTCTGTTATATGGGTCAAACTGAGCCCTTTATATCCACCTCCTGGAGCCCTGTCTCTTATCATCTCCAGGTGTAATGCATTGCTTCCAAGCCCAGGTGATGGGCTGGTCCATTGTCCCCGCTTCCTCACCATTACAGATAATTTTTGAAGTTATTTCAAATGTTTTGGCCATGGTTAACAAAGCTGTTGTGTTTTTTTCCTGTCGTGTGTTTGCTGCAGGGGGATCAGGGAAGCACAAATCCAAAGACCAGAAGAAGAAGAACAAGCAGAGGCTGCGCTTCCGGGCCCAGAACCAGCACAGCGATCACTTGGCTTCACTGAGGGCGAGCCAGTAAAGACTGAGATATCCCATAGATCAGAAAGCTGCTAGCCGCTGCTCAACACACACTAACCTTAACACACACATAGATACACATATAGTTCCTCACCCTCATGCTGTGCACATACACACACATATGCTGTCTCTTTGTGCCTCCTGCTGCTTCCCCTCGTGCCGGTGACACATGCCCCAACCCGAGACCCTTCTTCACATCATAGAACTGTACAGCAGCTACCGAACCCAGGTGGAGGAGGAAGACGAGCTGAAGGAGGAGCGAAGGAGTCATGGACATTAAGGTTGGAGGATAAGCCGAGAGAGCGAGAGAGAGAGAGAAAGCAGGCACCACAGCAAAGGGATGAAGATTGTGTTCACTATTGTAGTGAATAAGTCTGTATTTATGTAAAATTACACACCCATCAATGGAGGCTGAGTATGCCATGTAATTGCCTTTTTCTGTTGGCTCTGAGAGTACTCCAATACCATGCATAGGTGCAAAGTATTTTATTCTCGGCACAAAGATGTTTACGTCCAGACCGCTTTATTGCTCTAACTGTATATTGTGGATAACGAAAAATAATAATAATTTAGTTGTTCAACTAGCATGGCCACAAGCTCATGTGTACATAGTTGTTGAGTTTATCTAACAATAATATTAAAATAATTAAAAAAATATTACTGTATTTTCAGTATTGACACCGTTAAATGTGTTAGAAAAAGGTTATGATACCAGCTACAGATGAAAAAAAGAATAAACAAAAAAATGATGAAATAAAACATAGCCTTCACATAGCTATTACATTTATATGGTATATATTTTGATTTATTTATTGATTCAATTTTGTACTTTTGTGTTTTGGTGACATTTTTTTGTCTATGTACCTGTTACTCTTCTGTGCTGAAATATTCTTTGAATCACTTATAACAATACAAATATCTCCACCAGTGGAAGCAGTTTGTGTCTGATGTGTCTAATAACTGTTCTTCAGAAGAACTTCCCCTGCTTTAAAGCTTTAAGCTGACCCATAACAGAGCAGCTGAACTATTATAGGCAATGGAATGTATATATGATGTTCTATTAAAAATGCAACTCATGTCACCTACGTGATATTTTGTATATTTGTTTCATTAAGACAATTTATTCCCCCGTTCTACTGGCTGCAAAAAGTATTTGGACACTTATACAACAATGTCAACATATTATACACATTATGGACAAAAGTATTGGGACACCTGCTATCATTTTCTGAAATCAAGGGTATTTAAAAAGAGGTGCATCTACTTTTGTTAGACTCTATACTGCCCAAGGAAGGGTTTCTACTACATTGAATTGGAACATTGCTATGAGGATTTGATTGCATTCAGCAACAATAGTGTTAATGAGGTCAAAATGTTGGATGATCACCACCCCACCTCATCCCCAACTCATCCCAAGAGTACTGCATGGAGCAGAGAACACAGTTCTATCAAATAAATGTAACAATAGAGGAACTACAGCCCAGGGTACAATAATCCACTGAAATGCTAAACTGTAGAAACAAAGGTAATGCTTTATATTACAACTCAGACTTGGAGTGTAACTAATTTCACAGACAACTTCCACAATTACCACAATTGCTGATGTCATAATGTGCTTGAAGCTGATTGGCTGAGCTTGTTTAAATTACTTTCACTGCCCACAGCTCTTTTGTCAGATGTTATGTCTTTTCAAATGTCTTTTTCTTTCTCTCTTATTTGTCTTTTTCATTACTTTTCCTCTTCTCTTCCTTTTTCACTTTCTTTTTCTTTTTCTTTTTTCTTTCTTCCATTTTTGTGTTTATCTTTTCCACTTTTTCTTACTTTCCTGTTTTCTTTCTTTCTTATTTTCTTTTTCTTCCTTTCTTGCTTGAACTTTCTTTCTTTTTCTTCTTTCTTTCTTTTCTTTTTCGTTCTCTTCTTTTTCTTTCTATCTTTTTTTCTCTTTTTCTTTTTTTTCTATTTCTTTCCTTCTCTTTCTTTATTTCTTTTCTTTCTCTTTCACTTTCTTTCATTCTCTTTTATTTCTTTTCTTTCATTTTTTCTTTACAAGTTTTGAATTTCCTTCAGTGTTATTTAACTGCACTTTAGAAGTAAGTGATATATTTTTATTATCCTTGACAAGCATTTTCTTAGCTCTGTATGATTTTACAGTGTCAGAATACTGTAAGGATGTTCCTCATGGTGGGCTCTAAAATATGACATGGGTGCATATCATTCACAATATTTAGAAATAACGGCTATTTTAATCAGTATAAAATGAATCACTCATACGTCTTCTGAATACAGACTCTGCCCCAGTGTGCTGGTTCTACAACTGACTGTATAAACTGCACGCTGTATGATCTGTTCATCCCACTCAACATAAATTAATAAGCACATCCCGGCCTGTAAGGGCCAAATTTCCACAACATTCTAAAGTCAGTCTTGACCAATTAAGCCAGCTTGGTGTAGTGTATAATCTCTGCCTACAGAAAAGAGGAAAAAAGGTGAAGCTCTGTCTGCCAGACAGCTTACAGATGCACAGTAGCCAATGAATCAACCGGTGTCACATATATCAAGTTCAGACAGTTCAACCACAGACTTCCAGCTTCTGCTGAACTTGTTAAGTATTTCCAGAGGAAAAGAGTGTGAAAGAGAGAGAGACTGTGGGAGAGATGGAAAGAGAGGCAAAAAGATAAATATAAAGAAATAGAATTAAGTAGAGAAAGAGATAAACTGCTCATTATTTCTCAAAATTGAAGTGGGATTATTTACTGCAGTCATATCAGAATTTTATTACCACCTGGTTTGAAATGAACTCTGCCCAGGATGTCACAGATGTCATGTGACAGGGTTTACTGCATGTATAAATAAGTGAGCACACCAGTCAGTTGTACCAGAGTGTAAAACCTTCATCATGACCAAAGGACGTGATCTGAGTGATGTCCAAAGGGCATGATAATAGGGTACCAGGTGAAGGATGATAGCGTCATGGAAACCATGAACTTTGTGGGATATTGTAGAGCCTACAGTTGCTCTAGAATAGCGAAGGTGTACTGAGAATGGACGTCTTGTGCATTGAGTGCCTCCCAACAGCATAATAGTGGTGCCCCACAGGACACTGATGCCAGAAGGGAATCACAACTCCAGCAAGTGGTACACAGTGGATCAGGTACCCTCTATAATGAACATAAGACATAAGAGCAATGAGGGAAAGTGGATCACCACTGAGTGAACACTCCAAACCAAGTGTGCTTATTCCCACTATGAGGTAGGTGTTCATAATATTCTGTCATGACTGTGTAAAAGACAGAGGAATCCTCTGCTCTCAACAAAGCAGTCAGATCTGCTTTATTAAAATGAACAGTTGATGTTAAAACCCAGAAGCCAGCCATGCAGAAACAGCTAAAACAGCTGCCTATTTGAATAAGGCAAAGTTAACAGAGCTGTTCCTAAATGAATTCAACATTGACCTGTGTAGGTAAGAAATTTTTTTGTTCCAGAAAACAAGTTCTCATCAGAATAAAGTCACAATAAACCTTCTTCTGCTCTCCTTGTATTTTCTATTTGATGTTAATCAATTTAGTATCCACAGTTTAGACTGAACTCTTAAGAATGTTTTATATTTCTGCATAAATATGACCTAAAACATCAGATTTTCACAAAAAAAGTCCTAAAAGTAGATAGAGAACCCAGTTAAACTAAGAGACAAAAATATAATGCTTAGTCATTTATTTATTGAGGAAAATAATCCAATATGACATATTTGTGAGAGGCAAAAGTATGTGAACCTCTAGGATTAGCAGTTAATTTGAAGGTGAAATTAAGAGTCAGGTGTTTTTAATCAATGGGATGACAATCAGGTGTGAGTAGGGACCCTGTTTTATTTAAAGAACAGGGTTCTATCAAACTGCGGTTCAGAACACGTTTGTGGAAGTGTATCATGACACAAAAAAAGGAGATTTCTGAGGAGCTCAGAAAAAGAGTTGTTGATGCTCATCAGGCTGGAAAAGGTTACAAAACCATCTCTAAAGAGTTTGGACTCCACCAATCCTCAGTCAAATTGTGTACAAATGGAGGAAATTCAACACCACTGCTACCCTCCTCAGGAGTTACATACATTACACAAGTTGTTCTACCAAATAACAATTAAAGAACAGTTATCAAACGTTTAGTTGCAGTTATTGCTGCAAAGACGGCTCACATCAGATACTGAAAGCAAAGGTTCACATACTTTTGCCTCTCACAAATATGTCATATTGGATCATTTTCCTCAATAAATAAATGACCAAGTATAATATTTTTGTCACATTTGTTTAACTGGGTTCTCTTTATCTACTTTTAGGACTTCTGGTGATGTTTAGGTCATTTTTATGCAGAAATATAGAAAATTCTAAAGGGATCATAAACTGTCAAGCACCACTGTAGAGTGAAAAATGGTGAATAGTGGAGGCTGGCAAGGCTTATGTTGCAATATCTGTAACTTTTTACAGATTAGATTTCTTATTATGGTTCATTTATGGCAGTAAATGTTTCTATTACTATAATTTTAGATGACAAAATGTGTAAATAGAGCAAAATAAGTCTTGTTAAAAAATTGACTTTCTGGCTTTGAAGTGTAATTGCAGGCCATAAAAGCTGCTGTGTAGTGAATGTATATGTAAACTTATTAACTATGTTTAAAGAGCCATCTGTTGCCGGTTACAAGTTAATGAACTACTCGCAGATGTCATCTCACAGCGCCAGACTGTCAGTGCACTAGAGAAGCAGATTAACTTATATAGAGAAGTGCACTGAAGTGCAAAATCACCACAGAGACATGACACAACTATGAAGAAGCTTAAAATATGAACGATTCTTACCAACTGGCAGGTCTGGCATCTATTCCTTACATTCAGAAAATGTTCTTAGTTTCTAAGATTCACACAAAAGAGAAGTGTCACATGAAAGACAAACCCCTCTTCTTTCTACGTTAAATATTTTGAGTTGCAAATTAATGATTTTACTTCAAATAATGTGTCCATGTGCTATATGATCAATGATAATGAGTGCTGAAATTTGTGACACAAATCTAAATTGAAAGACAAAGTCCCTTCAGTGATGTGCAGCAATAAATGTTAGGCATTTGTTATTATACAGTATTGCATATCATAAAACACATGTTCTGCTGATTTGAAGGGTACTTTTACAAGAACACTAACACGTCATGTAGTTGCTGTATGAAAAGGTTTGGGGATGAAAATTTGGATGAAAAACTCAATAAAACACAATTGAGATTTAACAGGTTAGCCTCCTGCATCATTACTCATTGTAATCCTCATCTATGTTCCCATGAAGATGGCTCCATAATTCTGTGTTCTATGTGGGCTGCAGAGCAGTGAATAAGTCAAAAATAACTCAAGTGTTATCTAAAATCTGGGTTGCTTTTAAAGGTGTGTTACCTTTGGATTTTTTTTGTGTTGTAACTACATAATAATTTTATACATTTTATATATACATATGTATGTACATACTACCAGCCTTTTAAACACCCCAATTTTCCCAGGTACTTATTACAAATTAAGTTTAGCATCTCATTGCACTCTGAAATTAAAGCAGAGAAGATAAATAAGAACTCATACAATCACTTTATAGACCAAAATGTATCTAAACTTTGGACTCATCAAAGTAGCACCTTTGGCAAATATAACAGCTGAACACACTCGTGACATTCTTTCTACAATAGACATCAAATATTCTTCAGACAGTTCTTCACAAATCTGCTGCAGAAGTTCACATTAATGTTGGCATTTGTAGGTTTGCTTTGCTTTTCACTTCATCCGAAATCAGCTGGATGGGGTTTAAGTCTGGAGACTGTGCTCCACTCCATGTTTTCAAGCTGACCATCTTGTTCTTTTTTTTCTGAGGTAGACTGATGTTTTGGGTCATTATAGGATGAACCCCTGACCATCTAGGCATAGACCTGAGGGTACTGCATGGCACTACAGAATGCTGTGGTAGCTGTGGTGGCTCCGGATGCCTCTCACTCTGTAGGAATTAGTAGCACCAGTTTTCAAGGCTTGATCTACCTCCATTACTTCAGAACAGCTTTCACCTGTTTCATGTTCCCTGACAAAAGTCTTTGTGTATAATTCTGTCATGCAATTTAATTTTCAGTTTTTGGATAACATTACTTTTTTACCACTTACCTTTGTATATATTAAGTACCTTTTTGTTTAAAAAATTAATAACAAATTAAAAAGTTTATAGAGATAATATCTTTACTTAGAAAGATCAGTCTTCTATCTTAAACACAATTAAATGAAATAATTCTAGGCATTTAGAATAGAATTCATAGGCTCAACTGGACCCCAACTCACTTTCCCTCACCTTCCTGAGTGCCAAGCCTTAGGGCTGGTACACTACATCGACACGAGTATTGGAACACCTGCTCATGCATTGTTTCAAGAGTATTAAAAAAGAGTTTATTCTGCTTTTGTCAGAGTAACTGGTTCTACTATCCAAAAAAAGACTTTGTACTAGATTGTGGAGCATTGCTGTGTGGATCTGATAACATTCAGCAACAAGAGTGTTGGTTAGAATGTTGGATGATCACCACCCACCGCCTCGCCAAATCATTCCAAAAGTATTGCATAAAGCAGAGAACACAGTTCCACTGCTCCACAGCTATGTACCAATCTAGCACACAACTGACATTAGGTACAGTACCATGAAGTTCATGCTCCAGAGAGTCCTATCCTTTTGGCCATACTTCTCTACAGATACTAAACAAGCTGTTTGTGGTCATTTGGGTATAACTTAAAGTAGCTGAATGCATTTATTAGATGGGATGTCCACAAAAAAATTTACACATACTGTATATCAAACTCTCCATATTAATCTATGGCAAGGTAAGTACAGTATAACATTATAGGGCACCTTTTAATCTCTCTCTTTCTCTCTCTCTCTCTTAGTGAGTGGTAGAGAGAGAGAGAGAGAGAGAGAGAGAGAGAGAGAGCAGGACAGACTGGCACATATTAAGATCGTCAGTATATCACATCTGTCCACACATCAGAAGCTGGTGTTCCCCATTTCCTGCTGCCATCTCCCAATACTCTTTTCATCAGAAAACCACTACTGTAAACTGTGTGGCTGCTTAAAGGCAATGCATCATACAAAGGATCTCTGTATTTTCCCCCTTTTTCTGTGTGTCTATATGTGCGTGTGTGTGTGTTTGAATGTGTGGTGGGAGGCCTTGGTCGAAAGCCTCCTTTAATCTGACAGAGTGCATTTTCATTAGCTCAATTCACTTCTATTATTATGGCACGCTTCAAAGACTGAACAAGTGAAACCACAAACAGGAAGTGCTGTTTGTGAGGCCTGAGCAGCAGCAGGCCATGCTCTCAGCCTCTGTGCTCTCTCTCTCTCTCTCTCTCTCTCTCTCTCTCTCTGTCTCTCACCATCAGGCCATCATACACAGCACTTACTGACTGAATGACACATTCGTTCCAAAGCAGATGGCAGGGATGGAAGTTATGACATCGTCGGGTTAATAACTTTGCCCAGGACAATAAATGTTGAAATAATTTGCTGATTTCAATAACTATATAATGCGGCATCGTTCGCCCTCTGGGACGCAGGAAATCAGAAATCATTAGTGCTCTCATTGAATATGACGTTTTGGCATGAAACACGGCAGGAGAAAGTGGTGGATGTATGCTCTCCAACAGTTCAGGCCAGTGAAGTCCAGTGCAGTGTATAGATTTACCATATGTCAGCTATCAAGATCCAACACACACAAGATTAGTGAGTGGAAGCTTAAGTGCGTGTCCAAGACGAACAAAAATTCTCATAATTGCCGATCATATCCGGGCTTCATTCCGTTTTAGCAAATTGGTGGCATTTAAGAGGGAAAAAAAGTTGCTAAGTTACACATTACACATAAATACAACCGACAATGAATGGTAATTGTGTGTGACTCTCACTGCTTTCTGCAAGACAGAGAGTTAATAGGGAATGGAAAGTGAGTGAGGTTGGATGGTGTTTAATTTAAGGTTTCTCTTGCTATATGTAGCTCCAGTAAGACTTTTAAAAAGCATTATTTAGGATAATACAAGACTCGGTTCATAGACTGTTTGGTAACACTTTATAATAGCCCAGTATGAATCAGTACATATAAAATACATACCGCACAGTAAATCTGCCAGTGTTAAATCAACACTATTACAGTTAAAGTAACACTGAGGGTGTCAAAATGTAACACTCTCAGTGTTAATTTAACTCTAATAGTGTTGATTTAACACTGGCAGATTTACTGTGCGGTTTTTACTGGTGCTTAACTATAGGTACAGCAGAAGAAAATAATGACATAAACCACATGGACTACTCTATTAGAACATAATTACAATCTGAATACAGGGAACCTTTGGTGATGTATTTTTACCACAACCTCTGGGTGATTTTAGGTGACTATTGAGTTCTAGTGTTTGTTAGAAATAATAGCCTTGCAGCTTTATTAGAAAAAAAACACTACAAATGTGTTTTTCAAATTTGGGCAAAATTTGGACATCAAACATGTTTTGGATGTACGACCTTGATGGTGCTTGGTTATGTTGATTGGTACAACCATTCACATGTTTGTTACACTTGCTTCAGATGTGGTCAACATCCAACGCATCTTTGGTGATTTTGCTTCTTTCATTTAGAACTGGAGCTGCGAGACTTTTCTAACAATAGAACTATCAATATGAGCGGTTGTGGAAGAGACGGGATGTAGAGTGGGTTCAAAACAGAACAGGCTTTATTACAAACTCAAACAAAACAAAGAAGGTGACTTGAAATAAACATCTACGCTTGAATGTAGTGATGCACATGACATGGTGACAAAACAATGTAACACATGAGGGAGGCTTTATAGCAAACAATGATTAACATGGGATGACATGGCACTGCTATACAATGACATCACATAACTGGGGGGTAGAGATATGATCAAGACACATGGAAGACATAAACAAACAAGACGGCACATGGGAAATGTAAACAAATGAGGCATGGGAACAGAGGCAGGGCCAGGGATGAGGCAGATGGCAGGAGGGTTACAAGAACTCAGTAGTCAAATAAAATAAATCTGCTGTTCCACTGCTTCTCTCAAGCCCACTCAAATCATACCCAGATCTTGTTTAAGGTCTTAGAGACTAGTTGGTGTGGTTTAGTTCACAGTATTGTTTTCTGCTGTTGTACCAGTAGGTTTTATGTGTACATATTCACATGGGAAAATTACACAGAAAATTAAACTCTAAAGCTCATTTGTATTTTAAAGTGTTACTATTTTGCGCAATTTTATGCAAAACTGTACCTGGGCATGGTGGCTTGGTGATTAGCATGCTTGCCTCTCATCACTGGAGTCTTGGGTTTTGAGTTCCCATCTGGGTGGAGTTTCCATGTTCTCTCAGTGTCTGCGTGGGTACATGTCTACAAAAAAGGCTTGAAATTTGTCACTTCACATCAGGTTTTAGTCTCTTCTAGTCTCTGTTCAGGTATCAGTCTTATCTTTGCTCGAGTCTTATCTTTGTCTCATGTTATGTGCTTTTGTTTACCTTTTGTCTCCATCTTGTTCCCTGCCCAGGCCACGCCTCCTGTAATTGTGTTCACCTATGTCTCATATGTTGCCATGTTCACTACCCTTTGCATGTGTCCTTGCCCTGATTACTTGGTGTATACTGCATCTATGCTCACCTTCCCTTGTGTTCTTGGTCTGGTTTCTCATCAAAGTTTTATTTGTCTCAGTTTTATTGCTGTTTAGTACATCAGATTTTGCCTTTGTGTATGTTAAATTAAACCTGCTTCCATTTACATCCTACCTTTGAATTAAATTTTGAACAGAAAATCACCTTTATCTTGATATTCTATTTCTTGGAGATGCCCTAGAATACAGAGCAACGATTGCTAGAACATCTTTCTTCTCAGGCAAGCCAGTCCTGATCAGTTACTAGTATTTTATGATGACAAAAAGCTCCACCTGGCCTGCCCATCTTAATGTGAATTTTTCAGTCAGAAGAAATAAAACTATGGCCTAATTTTGTGAGTACGGTCTTCTTGGTTTCATTACAGCAGGTGCACCAGTGGATCACACTCTCCAGATTGTTCCCGTCGGAGAGGAGGCTTCAGAAGAGCTATTGGCTGCTGTTTTCTTGTCTCACTCCCTCTCCATGACTTGCTTCCTCTTTCTCTTTCTTTCTATTATTACTCTTAACATCTTTTCCTTTGCCATGGCAAGCATCCCTGCTTGTGACCACCATGGCGGCTAACAGTGTAGCCATTCGGAGTGGGTTGTTTTATTTCAATCAGACAACCACACAAGGCCTTTCTCCTTCCCTAGAGGCCTCCATGTCTCGTAATCACATGAGAGGTCAAAGCCCCAACTCGACCACACCATCATCACCCATCTCTGGTCTCCAGCTCAAGCCCTGTTAGCTGGATCTCTAACACATGGTCTTTATTGAGCTGAATACTGTTACGTGCGCTCAGCACACATAAGCGGGAACTCGGAATTCCCTTTATGGGCAGACAGTGCCGTGTGGACATAACAGTCGCGTTTGGCGAACCTATCAAGCCAGCTGCTAGGAACAAAATGAGAAACTCCATCACGGCAGCTCTTTTACTCCTTTTGTTTGGCAACAGTTCCCCATTTATTGGATTTTATATAGGGTCTAGTAGCCACATTAACAAAAGGTTTCAAGGGAAGATTAATCAAAACCAGTGCTTATTAAACCATACTAGAAGCCCTCCTATTGCATATACTATTACCAGTGGAGACCCAAAAGGGTAATATCTATTCCACAGTTGATACAAATGGCCCAAAAGAGGAAAAGGGACATTATTCTGCTTTGGACAGAAGGGAGCTCTGGTTAACAGTCTTGAGGGAGGGGCATTAGAGGTGTGCAGCATTGCTCATTGAGGTGGTGAGTGGGTGTATATGGAGGGGGTCATTGTTGTCATAGTACAGGAATGTTTACCTCCCCCTGCAGCTTTGCTAAGGCCCATTTCCAACCTCACCTCTCACGCACTCACTTGTTGCTTGGAAATGAATTTAGATTAAGTCAAACTTAATGTAAACAGATACAGTAGAAGTAGTTTTAGTTATCTTCATGCTTTAATTTTTATTGTTTGTTTTTTACTAATATTCACATGAATGCCAAGATGCAAGGTTTCCCGGCAGAAAATTATCCAGAGCAACTTCTCTGATCTTACATTCTTCCCATAATGCACTTTGGAGATATTCCCCAGTTTAGCAATGCACACACCCCTGGCCATCCACATGATAGAAAATGTGATTCTTCACACCAGGCCACCTTCTTCCATTGCTCCATGGTCAGTTCTGATGCTCACGTGCCCACTGTGGGCTCTTCTGGCTGTGGGCAGAGGTCAGTATGGACCCTCTGACCAATCTAAAGCCTACACAGCAAGTTGTGATGTTCTCACAAATGTCTACCATAGCCAGCATTAATGTCTTCAGTAGTTTGTGGTAGAGTAGACAACATTACCAAAAGCAAAGAACATCAACATGTATGGGTGCATTATCTGCTAGGATTGCCAAATAACTGTTGGTGTTCATAAATTCATACAGTAGTATTAGTGACCCAAAATCGTTCCAGGACAACATCCCCCAGGCATGTACATTGCTACCACCACCCTGCCAACAGTTGTCTCTTGGAGGTGGTTCTCATGCAAATTAGAGGCAACCTTGATGATGAACCTTGGTTAACATTAACACTTTAATCATGGACTTGCTTCACAGTGTATGCTCAGTGGTTATTTCAAACACTTTGCTTGTTGCTCCTGTTCATTGTAGAGGTCAACTGGTCAACTGCGCATCAGTTGCTCTATGCCATCTGTCAGAGTTGTTGCCTCTGGCATCAATAGCATGTGGGGCACCAATGTTATGCCTTAGGAGGCACTCAATACATTGGTACCTCGCTAACATTTGCTCTGGTTACTGTACAATTTGTTTGTCATTTACTTTTTCAGGGAAATTTTGTCCAAGTTATTGTTCATCCGCCTGGTTTTTGTTGGTGTGCCCACATGACTCGCCGCTAATTTTGGGAAAACAATGCATCAATTCAAGCGTTTGTCACTCACTCATGCGTTTGTCATGCATTCGGGCTTTGTTTCTTGTTGTTGATGCTCAAAATACACTAAAACACGGCGCACAGCGCTACCACACGAAAACAGGTGCAAAAACAAACAGCGGCCGAGAACCCCAAGAACAGATGTACAAAACAAAGGCTGCGGCTGGATCACACCAGCACCATCGAAAACGGAGCATAAGCCCATAAGAGTAATGTTAATAGTTATGCAACATAAAATGTATTTTCTTTTTAGATTTTGTAGTGCAGATTAAATGGATTTACATTATTTCTTATGGGAAATACTGCTTCAGTTATCGTTAATTTCAGTTATCATCAGGCACTTTTTTAATGATTTGAATTGATCAGGTTGTTTTATTGATTTGAATACATTTAGCGCTAATTATTGGAACACAAAATTTGTTTTGTAAGCTCAATACATACACAGGTGAATCCAATTGTGAGAAAGGGTTAAGGTGGCCAGTTGCAAAGTTTTTCTCGTCTTTGCATCTTCTCTGAAGAGTGGCAACATGGAAGCCTCAAAACAACTCTCAAATGACCTGAAAACAGGATTTAGGGGAAGAATACAAAAAGCTTTCTCAGAGATTTCAGCTGTCAGTTTCCACTGTGAGGAACATAGTGAGGAAAAGGAAGACCACAGACACAGTTCTAGTTAAGGCCTGAAGTGGCAGGCCAAGAAAAATCTCAGAGAGGCAGAGGCGAAGGATGGTGAGAACAGTCATAGTCAATCGACAGACCAGCTTCAAAGACCTACAACATCATCTTACTGCAGATGGTGTCACTGTGCATTGTTCAACTATTCAGTGCACTTTGCACAAGGAGAGACTGTGCACATGCCTCAAACAGAGCCACTTGAGGTAGGCTAAAGCACATTTGGACAAGCAAGCTTCATTTTAGAATAAGGTTCTGTGGACTGATAAAACTAAAATTGAGTTATTTGGACATAACAAGGGGCAGAACAAGAATACAGCATTCCAAGACAAACACTTGCTACCCACAGTCAAATTTGGTGGTGGTTCCATCATGCTGTGTTTCTGTGTGACCAGTGCAGGTACTGGGAAAAAGTACAATGTTCTGGAATGGCCATCCCTTTCCCCAGACCTGAATATTATTGAAAGTCTGTGGTGTGATTTAAAGCGGGCTGTCCATGCTTGGAAACCATCAAACCTTCAACCAGACTCCAGACTCTCATTGGAAACTATAGGAAGCGTTTAGAGGGTGTTATGTCTGCAAAATGAGAATGTACTAAATATTGATGTAATTTTTCTGTTGGGGTACCTAAATTTATGCACCTGCCTAATTTTGTTTAAATAGTTATTGCACACTTTCTGTAAATCCTATTAACTTCATTTCACTTCTCAAATATCACTGTGTTTGTCTGCTATATGATATATTTAACTGAAATTGCTGATCCGAACAACCAATGATTTATATTGTCTTCAATTGATGTGCGCACAAGACTCTGATAGCAGCTTACTCACTTGCAATGTCACCGAGGTCTTCCAGGATGTGGAAGCAGACACCACTGTGGTGTATATGAAGATGATTTGAATTCCAGTGAGGTAATTCAGAAGTCAGTTCTGTTTTCTACAGCTGCTTACTGCCCTTGACCCCGGTGGCCTCATTACAAATGTTTTTCCTCTCATCAGTGTGTGTTAAGGCAATGACAGGCAGTGTGTGGGGGTGACTAAAGGCCTGCTGAATGTATACCTGCTATCACATGCCTCCAAATTAGTGGCTGGAGTTGTATGTTGAGCCTCTAATTCAAAGCCTTTTACTAAAGTGTGTCTTTAGCCTGTGTTTACACAGAATGTTTGTATGCTTTGAGAATGCCCCCGTGTATATGTACTTGCGTATGCATCTGCGCCTGTCTGCAAAATTCGACCTAGATTTTGATCTGTATTTTTCCATTTTCAGAACCTTAACTTGTCTTGGAGAGTAAATAACACCAACAACATTCTTTAGGAAAAGAGATCAAATATTCCCATTGAGTCCTGGGAAGCTTTTAGACATTTATGATGCATTTCAACGGTGAAAAGAGATTAGCCTCTATATTAAACATGTCTGGGGTTATAGCCATTAAATGGTGGGATGGAGTAAGTGCTGAAGACTTGATCTGATGCAGGAGCACAGCCCAGCAGGAAAATGAGCTGTTACAGTTGCTAATCAGATGCATAACCTTAAACTGCCTTACAGGGATCGTGGTGCAGGGTATGCATTTAATCAGATCTCAAATCCTAACCATCCTGTAGGGCTTTTGTGATTTCCCAGGCCTCACTTACCTTTAAAATCACCACAGTCAACATTTTCACAGACTGTATATTTTCAAGGCGAGCAGTGAATGGCCCATCACCAGTGCTACTGTGTAATTATGAGTTGAATGCATTGTGTGAGATAAAGTGAACCACATGGCAGCGGATGGTACGCAGGCGGGCCCGGCGTAGGGCTGCTCTCTGCTATCTCCCTGTGTGGTTTTTGGGCCATGCTGGGCAGAGGAGGCGTAGGCATGTGCCTGGGCGTGAGGCATGGCAGCGCTCCCAGCTCCCCTGCGCCGCTTAAAGAGAGTGCTTTCTTGGGACAGCTCGCCACTCGGGGGTCCTTCTGTCTGAGAGAGCGGCTATGAGGCACCAGTCTCTGCAGGGGGAGTTTAAGCTCCAATCAAAACAGGATTATACAGACCACAGACTTAAAGAGGGAAGTGCCCACACACACAGGCATACAGACAACTGCACTAGGGCAAATGTCATGCTCGAAAGAGCAAAACAGCAAGAGTAGCAATCTCTCCTTCACTGTCTTTAGCATCTACTGTAGGAGGGGCTGCATTCAAATAAACAGCAAGGCACTACAATAAAATGCTCATAATAGGATGATAATGCACTCACTGGCTACCTCATTAGGTACACATACTTTGTTTCTACATCATTTAGCTCCACTGACCATATAAATGCACTTTGTAGTTCTACAATTACAGACTGTAGTCCATCTGTTTCTCTGTATACGTTATTATCCTCCTTTTACCCTGGACTTCAGTGATCAGGACCACCTTACAGCAGGTATTATTTGGGCGGTGCATCATTCTTCTTCATCTCATTGTTTCCTACTTGCAAACTACATGAAAACACTTATTTGCTGCTCAAAAAAATAGAGGGAACACTTAAACAACACAATGTAACTGCAAGTCAACCACACTTCTGTGAAACCAACCTGTCCAGTTAGGAAGCAACACTGATTGTGAATCAATTTTACTTGCTGTTGTGCAAATGGAACAGTCAACAGGTAGAAAGGAGAGGCAATTAGCAAGACAACCCCTATAAAGGAGTGGTTCTGCAGGTGGTGACCATAGATCAGTGGTGTCCAAATCCAATCCTGGAGGGCCGGATTCCTGCAGAGTTTGGTGATTTCTCTGCTCTGACACTACAATTAAACCTGCTCATTACCTGCTGAGCTGAATCAGGTGTGTTTGATCAAGAAGATCACCAAACTTTGCAGGAATCCAGCCCTCCAGGACTGGATTTGTACACCCCTGCCATAGACCTTTTCTCTGTTCTCATCCTTTCTGGCTGATGTTTTGGTCACTTTTGCATTTTGTCAGTTCTCTCACCATAGAGGTAGCATGAGGCGATGTCTACAACCCACAGAAGTTGCTCAGGTAGTGCAGCTCATCCAGGATGGCATATCAATGCGAGCTGTGGCAAGAAGGTTTGCTGTGTCTGTCAGCACAGTGTCCAGAGCATGGAGCAGATACCAGGAGACAGACCAGTACACCAGGAGACATGGGGGATTGCGTAGGAGGGCAACAACCCAGCAGCAGGACTGCTACCTCCTCCTTTGTGCAAGGAGGAACAGGAGGAGCAGTGCCACAGCCCTGCAAAATGACCTCCAGCAGACCACTAATATCCATGTTTCTGCTCAAACTGTCAGAAACAGACTCCATGAGGGTGGTATGAGATTTTGAGTATGATTCCAAATCCAGACTCCCAAGGGGTAATAATTTTGATTTATTTGATTGATTATTTTTGTTATTTTATTCTTAACGCATTCCACTATGTAATAAATAAAGATTTTCAACTGCAATATTTTATTCATTGAGATCTAGG